>CANNZV010003745.1:23-55418 GCA_947561585.1 Caprella mutica
CGAAAATATCCAGCCATATTTATTTTGTAATAGGGGATATTATCGAATATTCTGGTAAATCGTCATATATTCACTACATGCTATTTTGTTTAATATTATATCTTTGCATATGTTGAATAGTCAAATACACCTTTCTAGTATTTCATATTAGATTTCGGACGGTTTCTATCATCCCTTTGAAGCCGTAGTTTGAATTATTCAACAGCTGATAGAGCTGATACAGTATGCACTAGTTGTTCTATTTCACTACCTAAATTGTTCAAACCTCTTAATTAAGTGTCTGTACCATTTCACTTAATTACCTAACAGCAATAAAAGACAGCTCTTTACGGCACATCTTTTCTCTATTTCTTCCAATAGTTTCTTTAACATAAATTAATGACAATCACTGAGCTAGATATATGGTGTCACATTTGCAATATAATTACCTAGCGAAGTATATTCTATCGTACGTATCTTTGTTTATATGCAATACTCACAGAATAATTTGTTACTGTCACACACAATTGATGGCCAGTGAGAGAATTCGACAGAAAGAATGAATTCATTAAAGAGCTTATCAATAATCTGAAATGTATGGCATTCCTTTTATTAGCCAATATATAAGGTTAGGTACAGTATATCGGATTTTAGGTGTATCCTCTCCTTAAAACGCATTAGTACGATAATTGATGCAAATTAGATCGTCAATTAGCGTACTCGAGAATAACAGATGATATGCAGACAATAATTTTACCGTCTTGAAACACCTTTTCTAGCATACATATCTTTTTTTTTTGACTGTAGTAAGTTTGATGTCATTTATGGAATATTCCCAAGAGGAATACTCCATACTGAATGAAAACAGAATTCATTTCAGTGAGAGGAAAAATTCCTACAACGACTTTTAGAGTATTGACTCAAAATTTATTTTTATGGCATTTATTATTCAATGGAATTGCAAAATAATTCTTTGAGCACAAAAATGATTCTGATGCTAAATATCGGACTAAAAAATGACAAACATAACTCTTCTGTGATTTTCCATGAGATTTTACAGATGAAACTAAAAATATTATTCTGAACCTTTGTCTATTTTTATGACCAATTTGATATGCAGATTCACTGCTCGAATATATTATCTATAGAAAATACCATCACAGTTGATTTTGATAGCGCTCTGAGAGGTAATTTAGCTGTCGGCTTGTATCGAAAGCCAATAATTTCTGTCGACTGATTTTCGTCAATTTGAAGGTAGTGGCCGATAAGGAGGAACATGGATTCGGATCTGAAATTTGAAGAGCGGCTCAATCCGATAAATTTGCATATATTGAAACTTGAGAAACCATACAAAGTGCAGTGTGGAAATGTGAGACAGAGACTTTAAATGAATCACTATTCATTATTGGGGATCTAAGAGAAATTGTTCAAAAGAGATAAGATTATTTTTGTGTTCATTAAGTTAAAAAAAATGTAATTGATGATATTCACGGTTGTACTTTATTAAATGTACTGCATATAAATTTAAAAGCTTTTCTTCTCGTGAGTTATTCAATCGAGAGCCGTTTTAATTGTAAATGAACTTGTTGTTCAAAATTTTAGATTTTCTTTCTGTATGCCAAATCCTCTAACTTATAATTTCTTATTTTTCTAAATTATATTTTCAATATCACATGACTAATCAAGTTAGAGTCTATAAAGTGATAATTTAGTTCATTTAAAAGTGGGTGACTAAACAAATTCATGGTATAGTTTTTAAATAAATTTATAATGAAAATAATCTGAAAAACATGAATCTAGGACATCGGGTTAAAGGTCAAGGTCAAAGTAATTTATTACTCAAAAAGTATTAAAACAAATTGCCAGAAATTTGGTGGGACGATTGTTCATTAACCTGGAACCAATAGATTCGATTTTAGGAGTGAATTGGGTCAAAGGTCAAGGTCACGAAAAAGTCAAAATCGATTGAAGCAGCGGGAGGATATGCGCTCGACGAGTGCCAGTTCTAGTTATATATTTTCCTTCATATTGTTGAAAATGTGAGGCCGTCCGATAACTCAGTACTTACCCTATGAAACAGAATTGCTGATTAGTGATTCAGTGACAGAGTTTTCCAAGCGAATATTGCTAAAATTTTTGTACGAGAGAAATCTCACCATACATCAACACTCTGACAAACATTTTCACAAATTAGTGGGCAATAAATTGTAGCAGTGAAAGAGAATCGAATTCATAACTAAAATGACTCGTAAATTCAACACAATATTCACGGAATTCTTTTTCAGTTTCAGTTATCAGTTACATTCGATTGAAATGAACTAAAGTACACAGCAGCGAGAGATGCAAATGTGATATCGTGAATAAATGTTCGATAGGAGTGATGGATGTCAATATAAATGCATTGCGTGTTACTTTCACTGAACAGACGAAACTATATTTTCTATATTAACCTAACCTGTTATATAATTAATGGTCAAACAGGGTAATAGTCTATTTAGCATACATATGTAAATGGTATTTGAGTGGTAGATAGTTCCTTTACTTGATATGAAAAAGGATATCTGTCAAAAGAATATGTGGATCCTTCATTCCATTCTTAGTTTAATATTTAAATAAATAAATATATAATAAATGCACCATTATATGATTTGGTGGGCAGTGACACATCCATTATACTTTTTATAGAAGAAGATAATCCTAATTACTGATTTAATTTATTTATACAAAGAGGATGCTTTTATTCTTTATTTTTTCTTCTCTTGTGAGAGTTTTGGTCACGCGATTTGGTGATAACATCTTTGGTGGTGAGAAGAAACTGATTTACACCTTAACTTGCACTTGTTTCTCTAATTATATATTGCAAATTAATTATTATATTGCATATTAATTATTATAGTGCAAATTAATTATTTTATTGCAAATTAATTAATATATTGCTAATTAATTATTATATTGCAAATTAATTATTGAATTGTAAATTAATTGTTACTTCATAAAGTAATTATTTTATTGCAAATTAATTAATATATTGCAAATTAATTAATATATTGCAAAGTAATTATTATATTGCATAGTAATTAATAGTTTAATGTGAGTTGGACAGCTTTATGTCTATTTTTTATGTCCTAAAAAGTTAACCTCATTAGCCAAGATTAGCCAATATTTACAGCTATCAAATACGCATCTTATATGGAAACTTAATTTTATCATTCTGATAATAAAGTGATACAATATTAAAATGATATAATTTTCATATTATAGTACTTTATTTATGACAAACTATTATAATTTTCATCCGGTCTTTAATAAACTTCTGGTATTTGAAACTCTACCCAAAATGTAATAAGTTCGATTATTCTGCCTAAATCATCTTACAATGCAAATAGGTATCTAATTATGATACAAAATTAGGATACTTTTTATCTGATACCAAAAACAAATTCTACAATTTTATTCCAAAAAAGTTCACTGAATAATATAACTTATTCAGAGTATTTAATTAATTCAGTTTATACCACATTGAGTACATTTGTGCAGCATTCCACAGTAGGTAATTACTGCTACACTAATGCTTTAATGGTTTCCATTTAATTAAAGTGAATGTATAGTCAGATACGCTGCGTCAGCAAATAATCACTATTCTCTTCTTACAGAGTAATAATCACTACTCTCTACTCTCAGAGTAATAATCACTACTCTCTACTCACGGAGTAATAATCACTACTCTCTACTCACAGAGTAATAATCACTACTCTCTACTCTCAAAGTAATAATCACTACTCTCTACTCTCAGAGTAATAATCACTACTCTCTACTCACGGAGTAATAATCACTACTCTCTACTCTCAGAGTAATAATCACTACTCTCTACTCTCAGAGTAATAATCACTACTCTCTACTCACAGAGTAATAACCACTACTCTCTACTCACAGAGTAATAATCACTACTCTCTACTCACAGAGTAATAATCACTACTCTCTACTCACGGAGTAATAATCACTACTCTCTACTCTCAGAGTAATAATCACTACTCTCTACTCTCAGAGCAATAATCACTACTCTCTACTCACGGAGTAATAATCACTACTCTCTACTCTCAGAGTAATAACCACTACTCTCTACTCTCAGAGTAATAATCACTACTCTCTACTCACGGAGTAATAATCACTACTCTCTACTCTCAGAGTAATAATCACTACTCTCTACTCTCAGAGTAATAATCACTACTCTCTACTCACGGAGTAATAATCACTACTCTCTACTCTCAGAGTAATAATCACTACTCTCTACTCTCAAAGTAATAATCACTACTCTCTACTCTCAGAGTAATAATCACTACTCTCTACTCTCAGAGTAATAATCACTACTCTCTACTCTCAAAGTAATAATCACTACTCTCTACTCTCAGAGTAATAATCACTACTCTCTACTCTCAGAGTAACAATCACTACTCTCTACTCTCAAAGTAATAATCACTACTCTCTACTCTCAGAGTAATAACCACTACTCTCTACTCACAGAGTAATAATCACTACTCTCTACTCTCAGAGTAATAATCACTACTCTCTACTCTCAGAGTAATAACCACTACTCTCTACTCACAGAGTAATAATCACTACTCTCTACTCCCAGAGTAATAATCACTACTCTCTACTCCCAGAGTAATAATCATTACTCTCTACTTATAGAGTAATAATCCCTACTCTCTACTCCCAGAGTAATAATCACTACTCTCTACTCCCAGAGTAATAATAATCACTACTCTCTACTCCCAGAGTAATAATCAATAATCTCTACTCCCAGAGTAATAATCTTTACTCTCTACTTATAGAGTAATAATCCCTACTCTCTACTTATAGAGTAATAATCCCTACTCTCTACTCCCAGAGTAATAATCCCTACTCTCTACTTCCAGAGTAATAATAATCACTACTCTCTAATCCCAGAGTAATAATCACTACTCTCTACTCCCAGAGTAGTAATCACTACTCTCTACTCCCAGAGTAATAATCACTACTCTCTACACCTAGAGTAATAATCATTACTCTCTAATTATAGAGTAATAATCCCTACTCTCTACTCCCAGAGTAATAATCCCTACTCTCTACTCCCAGAGAGTAAGTTCCATTTAAAGAGGGAAAAGTAAATACTATAAGAAGTACTATGATAAATTAATAATTATTGTGAAAATTATCATTGGGATGATTAATTAAACAAATGATTATTAAGACAATTCAAGGATAATTTGATAATTGCTAATTAGATGATTAATAATCATTTAAAATTTTCTTAGGATGATTCAATAATTAAACTATAATTCGAAATGTAAATATTAGAGTAATAAATTATTTTTTCGATTAGATATACAAGTTGACTGAAAAGACTAATATAACAATCTCACAAAATGCATCAGATTTAATTTATTCGTAACTCATTCTCTCCAAGCTTCACAGAAACCATAAAGAAAATAAGATTATCCTAATGCACAACCATTTGTATTTACAAGCGAGGGATAATTCTGAGAACAATAATATTATGTAGTGCAGTGGCCATAGATTCTCTTGCTTGTTTAAGACTAATGCTTCTAAAATATATGCACAAACTCACCACGACTCTCCAGATAAAACCATAATGTTATATTGTTTATATTCTGAGTGAAACTGGTTTGAAACCAGAAGGCGAGAGTTTAAAAATTTGTAACAAAAAATATACTTGTTTTCAACGTTATATAAACTAACCACAGTATTTCAGTTATTCAAAGTTACTGTTATTATGGATCGATTAAAAAAATTGGAATGTAAATTGATCCTTAGGATTAGAATTAGGATTTATTTGTTTCATTATTATTACTACAGTCTTAACTATGATATTTTACTACGTTCAATAGGAGTGGAGCGGTGATGCTTTGGCAGCTTCATCATAAGCTTATGGAAAAAAAAGAAGGAACTTAAATACTAAGAAAATCGAATATTAAATTGTTCGAAATAACCCAAATATTCGGAGTATTTACCTTGTTGTAATATTCACTGTTTGGAGAAACTCAAATATTTGGAGTATTTACCGTGGAGTAATACTCACTGTTTGGAGTAACTCTAATATTCGGAGTATTTACCGTAGAGTAGTCCTGGCAATTTGGAGTAACTCAAATATATGGAGTATTTACCGTGGAGTAATACTCACTGTTTGGAGAAACTCAAATATTTGGACTATTAACCATGGAGTAATACTCACTCTTTGAAGTAACAATAATATTCGGAGTATTTACCGTGGAGTAATACTCACTGTTTGGAGCATCTCAAATATTAAGAATATTTACCGTAGAGTAATACTCACTGTTTGGAGTAATCAAATATTCGGAGTATTTACCGTGGAGTAATACTCACTGTTTGGAGTAACTCAAATATTCGGAGTATTTACCTTGGAGTAATACTCCCTGTTTGGAGTAACTCAAATATACGGAGTATTTACCCTGGAGTAATACTCACTGTTTGGAGTAACTCAAATATACGGAGTATTTACCCTGGAGTAATACTCACTGTTTGGAGTAACTCAAATATTCGGAGTATTTACCGTAGAGTAATTCTGACTGTTTGGAGTAACTCAAATAAATGGAGTATTTACCGTGGAGTAATACTCACTGTTTGGAGTAACTCAAATACTCGGAGTATTTACTGTGGAGTAATACTCACTGTTTGGAGTAACTCAAATATATGGATTATTTACCATGGAGTAATACTCACTCTTTGAAGTAACAATAATATTCGGAGTATTTACCGTGGAGTAATACTCACTGTTTGGAGCATCTCAAATATTCGGAGTATTTACCGTAGAGTAGTACTGGCTGTTTGGAGTAACTCAAATATATGGAGTATTTACCGTGGAGTAGTACTGGCTGTTTGGAGAAACTCAAATATTTGGAGTATTTACCGTGGAGTAATACTCACTGTTTGGAGTAACTCAAATATTCGGAGTATTTACCGTAGAGTAATACTTACTGTTTGTAGTAACTCAATTATTTGGAGTATTTACCGTGGAGTAATACTCACTGTTTGGAGTAACTCAAATATTCGGAGTATTTACCGTGGAGTAATACTCACTGTTTGGAGTAACTCAAATATTCGGAGTATTTACCGTGGAGTAATATTCAATGCTTGGAGTAACCCAAATATTCGGAGTAATTACATTGGAGCCATTCAAAATAACACTTTTATATACTTTTTCGTACAATGATCGAAATGTGGAACCACCCATTAATTCAGAACTATCCTTTATATCTTCAAAGAATAATTGATTTACATTTATTAATGTGTGTTCCACAATCAATAATGACTTTTTCTTTGATAATTGATACAATTATTCAATTTTCAAAATATTTTTTCTGTAAAACATATAATAAAATGCAAGACATTTCAAAACTTGTCTTCTCTCTGATTTTAGAAGTGTGAATATGATTGTCAAACTTTCATCTTTCTTTACTATGGCAAATTGTGAAGAATTGAACTTTTGTAATTCATTGCTGTATTCAAGTGTTACTTCTTGGTTCCTGAACACCCATTGTAAATTCTTTCAAATTACCTTGTGTTAAGCAGTATTTTAAATTATATTTCCTTAGAAATGTATAACTACAATGAATAATATCTTGCTACAAAAATATTCAACAAAAAACCTACGTGTATTTCGCTCGTTTGGGGTGTTTCAGAATAATTTTCTTAAAAGTAATATTACACGATCCACTTCTTTAAATCCCGTCTAAAAGATAGCGTGTATCCGAGTGGAGTCAAATCTCTAAGTCATTCCTGCAAAGGCGATAAAGCGCTACGGGGCACTTTCGTTCACGTCATTTTCCTGTAGGCTCACCTGAGAACTGTGAAGGGAAATATCAGAGCAGTGGATAATAACTGCTATGCATAATCATGCCGTGCCCTTTACGGTAAGTTCCGAGATATTAGAAGCTTTCACATCTTCAATCAAATTAGAAAGAAATATATAATACTACTATAATTGGAATTTTTTGCTGTGCAAATGTTTGAAAAATTATACTTTTCGTATTATTCGGATTCGTATTTATAATATTATATTTTTTCCTGGTCGGTTTTATTTCCTGGGTGTAATATACCGGGATGTAGCATATCGAGATAAAACATATCGGGGTGGAATATACTGGGCTGGATTATTCCGGGATGGATTATACTGGGTTGGAATATATTGATCATCAACTAAATCTCCCATAAATTCACTATAGGTCTCTCCAGTGGCTCATACCTAGTATTCAATTTCCAGCAATTCAAATTGAAGATGAAATAAAAATTATGTAGAATCATCGTGAAAATCAATGTTTTATGTACAATAAAAAAATTGACATCAAAGTGTAACTTAGAAGGAAAATTGAAGAATCTGGAAGTGAAAATGAACGCAAAGTGGATTTAAATGGCAGAAACAAAAGTTTAGATTGAAGGTAAGATCTTTTAAGATGAAGCCAATGTACTGAGTGTGTATGTGTCTCTAATATTTTCCAGTTTTATTGATATTTTGATACAAAATTAAGTATGGAACTCATTTAGATGTCTGTGCATTAGAAATATTTTTCCTAATTTTGACTCTCTTCTTCAAAAAATAGGATCGCTTTAACAATATCAGTTTGTTGGCGGTCTGGTCTAAGAGAATTTATCGAAAGCAATTGACCGAAAACAATTTATCGAAATCAATTAACTGAAAACAATTGGTCGAAATCAATTAACTGAAAACAATTTATAGAAAGCAATTGAACGAAAACAATTTATCGAAATCAATTAACTGAAAACAATTGGTCGAAAGCAATTAACTGAAAACAATTTATCGAAATCAATTAACTGAAAACAATTTATCGAAAGCAATTGACCGAAAACAATTTATCAAAAGCAATTGATTGAATGGAAAATTGATGGACCGGAAAATTGATCGAAAGGAAAATTGGTCGATTAGAAAATTAGTCGAATAGAAAATTAGTCGAATGGAAAATTGATTAAAAGAAAAATTGATTGCACAACAATTGATCGAAAGGGAAATTGATCGAAAAGATCAGCTACTAAAAACAAAGCAAATACAGATAAGCATTTACAACAAAACAAAAGTAGATGATTATCTTCAATTCTAGTACTTTACATTATTTGATACATGATGTATCCTTATCCATTGTTTTTGTATATGTACATTTCCATTGTCTTCCCATAGATTTTTTAACAAACAATGTCAATGTACCTCATCTATATTTAATGTGACTTTTGTTTTTGCCCTTATGGTGTGAGCATCTTTCATATTTTGTCATAAACATTGCTTTGCTTATTGAAATATGTTGACATGCGTAAAAATTACAAATGTCATCTAAGTTCTTTTGTATTATTATTTCTTGATCTTTAATTTGAAATATTGGGACAGTCCAGCTTTTAATAACAAAGATGACAGATGCAAGTTACTTTTAAAAGAGATCTTAAATTTTTGCGTTAGGTAGGCTGGTAGGCTTCATTTACGATCACCTCTTTTTTCTCCTCTTCCATGTGGAAGACCCCAGGTACTCTATCCTGGAGCAGTCTCCCGTGAATTGAAGAGAAAGGGCCCCAAAATATTGTAATTTGGATTATGTATTGTCTTTTTTTTTCATTTATACCACATTTATCAATATCTTAACGATAATTGCAGTTTCAAGGATAGCGCTAGTGTATGTTCTTCAACTACAACATCTAAGATTTTGTGTTAGGTTGGCTCCTGAGCGCATAATCACCTCTTCATTTTCCTGTTCCACCTGTGTGTGCAGCAAAGTATGTCCTTTCCTGTATCAATGAGCATTATCACCAACAGTGTTAAGCGACCTTGTTCATGAAGTCACTTTCCTTTCTGACTTCTCCTTCCTGTCCTTTGTATTTTATTCCATTTTGACTTCAGTGATATGGCCTTTGGTTCTGAAACTGACGTTAAACCTATACTAAATTAATTAGTATAGGTATGCACCTAGATAGATACTAGAATTAAAAATAAATTAAAGATCTCCAATTTATGATATATATCAAAGGATATGATTATTGGTTAAAACAAAACAACTATTGAAGAAATATATTATACAAATTATTATAATATATAATACAAATTAATGATATATATTATTTAAATTATTATTTTATATTATATAAATTATCATTATTATATAAAAATCATGGTAACAAGATCTACTAGCTGTAACAAGTAAGTTTTTCTGGTAATTCATGGTTTGATAAGTTATCATCGTCAATTAGTGTAAATGGATCCATTATCATTTTGATCAATTTCGGTTCGATCAATTTCCAATTCAATTATTTGTTGCGCAATCAATTTTCATTTTGATCATTTTTCCAGTCAACCAATTTTCAATTGCTTTCAATAAATTGTTTTCGGTCAATTGTTTTCGATAAATTCTCCGAATCCCTTGGCAGTCTACTAAACAGTCTACTAGAAATTCTACTAGACACTAGACAGTCTACTAGATACTCCTCAAGACAGCTTTATCAACAGTATGAAGTGTTACCACTTTTCTATTTCTGTATAATATTCCTACACTCGTGAGGCCAATTCCAAGAGTTATGAATTGTGTTAGCTCGCCATTCTCCATTCCAGCATTCCAAGGACGCAATGTGTAGGTATATACTCACCATAATTCAATAATGGTGATATAATAACAAGGTGATGGACAGAAGCTAGGTAGTCAATTTATAAATTGATGTTATCACCCACAGGAAATGGTATGGTGCACTCAGAAAATTCTGATGCACCCATGTGTTTCGAGTTTACCCTTTATGTTTTGTCTCCAAATCGAACTATAGTTTTGATGCGCTTAGTCGATTCAATAGATTGAAAGTGCATCAGTTCAATACATTTAAGTTTTGAAATGATGAAAAAATTATTCTCATCATTTTAGGAAAGGATAATTTGAATCACTAAAGTGTATCGAACTGATACACTTTCAATCTCTCGAAACACCTAAGTGCATTAAAACTATATTGTGATGCACTAAGGGTCTTGCTGTAAATACAAAACCTATAATAGAGTAAAACTCGAAATACCTGTGTCCTGGTACTTTTTAGGTTTTCAAGCACAAAACGTATGTCTGTATCTTTTAACTTGCGATTTGGAAACAAGGGAAATAATACAAAATTATAAAATGGTAGTAACAACAAAATAGCTTCAAATTGAATTTTAATTTTTAAATAAACTACACACATTTTAATTATTTAAATCTTCGGGAATATGAACACCCAAACTAGTTACTTTGAAATTAGAGATTAAAATGAAAATATGCTATGATTGGTAACGGAGTATTAACAAGGACATGGAAATTTACCTAGGCTTACTAAAGATTCATAGGTATCCGAGTTCTAAAATATGCCTATCTAAGTAACTTACTTGGTTTTCGGAAGAATGTAGTAAATACAGTCAACTTAATAATTGATTATCACTACCATAAGCATAAGACAATCTATTTGGGTACGTACACAGTATTGATTTAACTAAAAAGGTCTCTGAGGAATAAGGAAAAAAATTTAAGAAAAAATAAAGAAATAACTATATAAGGCTACAATTCGGCCAATTATTTTGAAATGCAAATTGAATTAAACAAAATAACTAATTTATCAGGTGAGAATTCCCAGCTATAAAAAATATTAAACTAAAGTTAACTAGATTTGACTTCACTAGTTAATATGGCTAAAATGAAACTAAAAATATGAAGTAAATGTGCTACTCGTTAAAATCTATTGAAACTAAAAATATCTTGGATAACGTAGTAAGGGGACAAAGAAGTTTTCTGTCTTATATCACTGACGTGACAACTTGGGTGCATCAGAATTTTGAACTGTAGCAAAACAGTCAAATTAGTAATAAGCTATGACAATCATGTGAAATAAAGCATACACACAAATAAATTGTAACAAACTCACGCCTGAATAAACAATAGAAATAAATTAAACTGTCCGTTGGGAAATTTTGTGAAGTTTTCAATTGTTGAAATTAAGGGGTTTTTTCCAAATTATATTTTGATGCCGAATATCTAACTGTATATCACCTCAAACATAAACGAGAAAATTATTATTTGAGAGGAAGGAATTAATTAATAATTCATGATAAACTGATTTCTATCAGTTGATATATTTTTATTTTTCAATCACAAGCTGATTTTCTCGGCCATCGCCAACACAACAGTAATATTAACTGAGAGATGATGACATATAGTACTTCTTATTATTTCTATTTTATTCGAAATTTGGTAATTTGCTTTGAGTAAAAGTGGTGTAAACGGGTTTTTGACCGAAAACTGTTTTTTACCACATGAGTATTTTACATACTTATATTTTTATTATTTGTTTTATTTTGACCATGAGATTTTTGATAGGAAGGTGCGAATTACTGCATAGGCTTTTAAGATAGAGTGGAATAATTCATTTTTTACATGGAACGATTTTGTCCACGTTAGTTTTTTTCCTAGACTCCAAAAAACCAACTTATATTCAAAAAGCGAAGACATTGAATGGGGGCTTTCTCTGCCAGCCAAGCCCCTTCACTCCTCTTCCAATCATTGTTGTAAGAGCATATACTGCAGCTTCATGTTAAGAAGGATTTAATATTAACTTGATCAACATGTAAACTTTGAAATAAACTGTTATTTTATGAATATTTGTATTTTTGACTATTAAGATAAAATTTCAATTGACTTGAGCTACCTCTAATATTGTCTAAATGTCTCAGGATATTGTCTGAGTTATTTCTTCATTGCTACGCAGTATTTAATAAATGGCAATCTAAAAATAATATCTTTGACTTTTTATTATCACCCAAATGAGCATTGTCACATGGGTGGAAATCATCGGGGTGGAATATACCTGGAGTGGAATATACCGGTGTGGAATTTATCGGTGTGGAATATACAGGGGTGGAATATACAGGGGTGGAATATACAGGGGTGGAATTTACCGATGTGGAATATACAGGGGGGGAATATACCCAGAACCCTATTTTATCTATCCAATTGTACTGATCTTATCTTTTTTATTTATCTATTTTTACTGATATTATCTTTTTTTTATGAAATTTGATATACTCTATTGTTTTCCTACCTATTTGATAATAAATAATTTATGAATTTGTAATAAAGGTTTAGTGTACTAGATAGGTTACGTTACGAATTATCGAACTGTACCACATCTTCGATCATATCAGACATAATATGTATACTAATTATTATGTAACAGGTTTTAATAATAATAATTATCATATCTTTTTTACTATATATGTTCGAAAACGTAGAGCCATCCTAATTTCGAAACTAGCCATAATATATCGATTTAATTTGACAATATTTTTTAAGATAAAATAGGAAATACTAGATTTGTTCTCTTCGATTAAAATTTCCATCCACTTTGTAAGAAAAATATAATTGTTCACTCAGAATATCCAAACCACGTGTGATAAAATATAAAAAGTTATCATCAGAAAATAAATATAACTTATAGAGCATCCAATATTCCACTGATACATTATAGACCGAGTCTGAGACCTTTGAAATGTCTAACTTTATCGAAGTAAAGCTCAAACTTTAGAAAAGAGGACAGATTTGATAGAAGAGTTTCCTGTGATTCAAACAACTTCTTATTTTGCGCATATAAATAACTTATGATAAATAACTAACTTTATTTTCAATCAATGAACAAAATAATTCATTGGTGTGTAGTATAGTTAAATAAAACCTACTCTTCTTTTATTCAATACAATCACTAAAAATATTTTGTTAGAATCATAATTATTATCTTTAAGAAGCCAAATTACATTATTGATTTAATTGTTCAGTGATATTATTTTCAATTTAAAATGATTCCATATTTATATTGTATAATTATAACATTATCATATTTTGGAGGTCCAGACAGGAAAACACATTAAATATTTATATAATTTACACATCAACAACTCATCGAAATATGAACATGAAAATATATTCATTGTAGAGAGAACACTGTTCTTCCTATTAATACATTTTGAAGTGTTTTTTTAAATAATATCATATTGTAATTTTCATGTGGTATTGTTCTCACATATTTATTATTTATCTTTACCCTAACTAGGTAATAATTCAGGATGTTTAGACATTGCCTCAAAGACCGTATCCATCACATTTTTCCTGCAAGTAATTCCACCTTCCCAATTTATAGCCAGAAGCATTGCACTTCTTCTAAGATTGATGGTAGAATTTATCATTATGTGCATAATATATATTCTTTTTGTGTGAGTAGAAGTATTAGCTTTGTTAGGTAGGTTGTTATTCGTAAATTGCAGGTAACGGTTTAGTGGCAATGTGTGTAAAAAGAGAGCAACATACCTATTAACTTACAATATTAACAAGAAAAGCAGTTATCGTTATGTTGATTTATGTACCTCTTTACTAACAACAACTTGTTATTAAGAATTGAGTGATATGAGTTCTAAAATTCTAATAAAACTGATACAATGCGAGAATATTGATTGGCTTAGAAAATAATTGCGATAGAAAATAAAGAGTAAAAATAAGTTTTTCATTTCAAAATATTAATATTGAATACATGTGATATACAGTCTTTATATAAATAAATAATTCCATTTTAAGGTTATAAATGTATGGGATACGTGAAATATAGGCTATGTGTGTTATGGGAGACGTGGAATATTTGTTATGTGAGATATCGGTTATGGGTTACATAGGAAATGGGTTACATAGAAGATAGGATACGTGGGTGTTGGGATAAGGAGGAAATTTTTCGATTTTTACAATGATGTAATGTGGGATGTTTAGAATTGAATGTATGCACTAAAACATAAACTATACAAATCCAAATATACGATTTAGATTCTGCTCAATATTGTTTCGTTTCTAATTGTGATGAAAATTCTGGTAATAGTAAATGATACTACCCTAATGAGTAACGTGTGTTTTATAAGCACATCCTTTCAAAATTACTTTATATCTTTCATGTCATTCCTTTGTATTTGTCGGCCTTTCTTGACTTGGTTCCTACATAAATACCAAATATATTTTTGTATACAAAAGTTAAAATATTTACGTATCGACGTAAATCAGAGTAAATCACGTGAATTAGGAAATTAATTATAATGTGTTGATGTGTGGTAACGTAGAAATACAGTTTGGTAATCTATAAACACAGTACATTCTATTTTTTTAATGGGGAACACACACATGCGCGAGCTGTGATTGGGTCACATTCCACCCAATCACAGCTCTGCTGTCTGAGTTGCCAATGTCTTCTTTACCTATATATTATCAATATTTTTACTTGAAATTTGGTACATATTAGTTTAGTATATTTACAAACAAATTGTAAGAAAATCAGTTCATTAGGTTTATAAATACGACATCTGTTTTCATAAAAACATAATCAAACCTTCCGATACATTCTGATAGTCAATCATATTAGAGCTAGCAGCTGATAGCATGGATATGAAATTATTCTGATATCATTTCAATTATCGTTTGTGTCAGGATGCTCAACACACTAAGCTAATAATACTCTTGATAAGCAGCTGATTGCATGGATAGGGAATTATTCTGATATCAGTTCATTAATGTTTGGTGTCTGTCTGTCCGTCATACTAATCTAATAATATGCTTGGCAAGCAGATCATATATTGGATGCATATTATACCTGTGTCCATATAAATGATAAATTATTGATACCGTGCGTTTTTGCGACCCGTGTAAGCTAGTGGATTACAATGAAATTGATATCGTTGAGCTGATTATTCTAAATAAATTTTACATCTTATTTATTTAGCATCAAGAATTATCAAAACTTCTACACCCCTCGACTCTGTGATAAAATGGTCATTAATCCCTGTCTGTAGTTACCATGCAGCAACACTTACCTACACTTTATTGAAATGATATGAATAACTGTTTACTACCAGAGAAAAGAATCACTGTGATGATGTACTATCAGAGAAAAGAGTCACTGTGATGATGTACTATCAGAGAAAAGAATCACTGTGATGATGTACTATCAGAGAAAAGAATCACTGTGATGATGTACTATCAGAGAAAAGAGTCACTGTGATGATGTACTACCAGGGAAATGAGTCACCGTGATGATGAACTATAGGAGAAAAGAGTAACCGCAATGATGTACTATCAGAGAAAAGAGTAACCGTGATGATGTACTATCAGAGAAAAGAGTCACCGTGATGATGTACGATCAGAGAAAAGAGTCACTGTGATGATGTACTATCAGAGAAAAGAGTCACTGTGATGATGTACTATCAGAGAAAAGAGTCACTGTGATGATGTACTATCAGAGAAAAGAATCACTGTGATGATGTACTATCAGAGAAAAGAGTAACTGTCATGATGTACTATCTGAGAAAAGAGTCATTGTGATGATGTACTATCAGGGAAAAGAGTCACCGTGATGATGAACTATAGGAGAAAAGAGTAACCACAATGATGTACTATCAGAGAAAAGAGTAACCGTGATGATGTACTATCAGAGAAAAGAGTCACTGTGATGATGTACGTTCTATTAGAGAAAAGAGTCAATACGATGATGTACTATCAGAGAACGGAGTTGCTGTGATGATGTACTATCAGTTGAAAAGAATTAACGAAAATGTGTCAATATCGCATTGTAGATTATTCTAATTTGCTGATAACATGAAACAAATGAAGCGACTTTCATTTCTGATTTCTCCTTCGAGGTATTTTAGATATTTTTCTTTTTAGCGTAATAAATATTACTCTTTATTCTGAAGAAGACGTTTAAGACAAATAACTTATTTATTTCCAATAATATCTTATCTTCTACTAATGTAATTTTATTATTTCGATAATAATCGATTATTCAATATTTTAAATAGGATTTCATTCAAATTAATAAGTAAACAAATTAATGAAAACTATGAAAATGTTTCTTTTTATTTCATCTTTGTGTCTATTCAATTTGGTGTTCCAAATGAGTGCACCAGGAATTGAGAAGCAGGGGAATGAATCCTGTTTCGTCAGCTCTTTTGGTAATTATACCTTTATTAAATCCTCCTTGATGAGGAAAATTGAGTGATGAGGCAAATTAAGTGATGTGGCAAATTGAGTGATGAGGCAAATTGAGTGATGAGGCAAATTGATTGATGTGGTAGTAAAGATAATGCGCGTTTGATTCACGTGGAACAAACTGTTAATTCTTATCTTTTGATAAAGTAAAATGATATAATTGAAATAACTGTTAAAAAGGTAAACAACAGTTTGCAAGAAAATGTTTTTTTTTTATATCAAATCAAAAATATAGCCAACAGAGCATAATTTTTTTGAGATTCTCTCTATACCGCATAAGTTTCTTTTGATTCAGTGCTGGAGGTATAATGTTTCTACGGATAATGTTTTTAAGATTAACTCTTCTCTGATTGCTCGGCAAGGAGGAGGAGCCAACAGAGCACGGAGCCCTAATCATTACCCAGGTTAAAAAAAGCATTCGCAGGATATTCCAGGGAAATTCCCTCGATATTCCCAGCGTTATAAGGGGATGCCCCACTTTGACTTTTTTGCGATATGTGGATATCTCCAAATGTTATCGAGGGAATGATAATAAAAATAATAATAATATAATTAATTAAAACACAGCTTAATTACTCTTGCATCAAGAACAGTAAAAAAAATCTTTAACATTGTCTTAATAATAATTCAATAACTCTTTTTATTTTCAATTCATTTAATATTTATCCTGTAGCATTGATTGTAATTTTACTCGAAATATTCGTTGATCTCAGGAAAGAATTCAGTAAAATTCAATTTTTTCGCTCGAATTAGAATTGTGTAAATAAATGTGATACACCGTAATTGGACTCTTTTAAATACTGATTCGAATGGCAGACGCAAAGAGTGAATAGTATTATGGAAATTCAAAGCTCCGAGGAATCGAAATCACAAAAAGTCGTACAATCATTAATGGTTTGAAATTAATTCTTTATTTATATCTAGTAAGTATATCTAATGTGAAACTGTAATCAATTTATATTACCTTTCATATCTGATTCAGTATTCTATAAATTTTGAATTTATTAAATTCACCGAGAGTATTTTAACAATGGAGAATATGTTCATTATTCTCTTAATTTTCTCACAGATTAATGTTCACTAATAGTACCAAAGTAAAACATTGTCATATTTGCTGTAGTAAAAATGAAGCAATAGCTAATATTTTAAAGAATGTTGCAAGTCAAGTGTAATTCAAATAGTAGACTATATCTCTTTTTAATATTTATTTGTGAATTGATATCATTAAAAAAATACAAAATTATTTTACTGATACCTACTTGGAATACGTTTCATAAATTCGCACAAAGTACACGTATAGTAGGTTTTGATATTAGGAAATCATTGATAATTTCCATTTCCGACTACTGTGAGTGTCAGTGTTCTGTTAGGTACCCTTAGATTTGAGTTTTGATTTGATAAAATTTAAATCTATTTTTCATCAGACAGATCTGCTACATTATTCACGTTCACCCCTTCTCATTAAATTTAATTAATTTTCGATATCACATTATGTCTTAACTAATTTTTTAACTTTTCTAAAACTTCTCAAAGTTATAATAAATTTGCAGCGAGAGCAGCTGTCCACCTTGGAAAATAAATGAAGATCATATTGCGTAAGTGGTAGAAAATCTTATTAAATTGATGTCATTAATTTCGTTATTTTTCGATCATCTTATTCGCTAAATTTATATGATAAAATAATGATGTTCAAAAAAAAAAACTGTAATTTCTTTATGTTGCTATACATAATTAAATGAAACATTAAAAAAATATGAGATTGGTTTAGGAAAAATGGAAATAACTAAAAAAAAAATAGTGGAATTCCCAAATGGAGTCAACTCTTTCTATGTGTACATACATAGTAAATGAAAATGTTACAGTATATTATTATATCTTATTTAATATATCATTGAATAAAATATTTATGGGAACCTGACTGCAATTTCCTTTAAACATGACTGAAATTTCCGTCAGGTTTAATGCTTCCACAATCTACATTACTGAAGAGAAGCCCACAAACAAACATTCGCCATAAGAGCTTGAACCAAGAACGTGTTAAAATAGCATACAATTACATGGCTACTGCAAATGCCGTCAAGAGCGGAGGGTTTAATATACATTGATTATAATTTTTACATTTCGATTGGTTAAAATATATTTTCATCGAATTGTAAATGATAAAATGAAATATTTCAGTAAAATAATTTTTTTTTTTACAGAAAAATAAAGATTTTCAAATTAAATATGAATAGAAATTGATATATAAAAATATATATGAAATTTGCTTGTATGTTCGCAATTCTACAGAAATGAGGTCTGAATTAAGCCTATTTACCGATTAAAATGAACTCTTATGACAGCTAAATGGAAGAGATAGAGTAAATCCTATATGGGATATAATCGTAAATATCGATCTATAAATTTTTCAAATCTAAAATAAGCTTTAAGGGGACCGTACTTAGTTTTTGAGAAAAAAAAAAATTATTAATGAAGCTATGGTTCTGAAACTTTGTACCTTAATGTAAAATTGAATTCTCTATCGTTTTTGTGCATGGCATTTTTTGATAAGAACCAATAAAAAACAAGTTACTCGAATGTCAACGAATTTTGAACCCTTTTCCAAAAAGCCTAAGGCTTCTACATTTTTCAAGCTGCGGCAAAGATTTTTTTGCATTGGATTCTTCAGCAAATTTTCTAGAGCTGTCAATCCTTGATTTTTAGATTTTTGAATTGGTTTTCGAAATATCAATATTTAATACGGCGAGATATAACAAGATAATTAATGATTAGTGGCTGATATGGAGTGTTTGAAGCCTCTAGCACCGCCTTAATCCTCGCCTCGCCCTACTCCCTCTCCCCCCCCCCTGTGGGTTATAGTGACTCTAGAACTCTGATATTTCACTCAAACATCTGGAAGAGTACTAAGTAGCTATTTACGAAATTTAAAGAAATAAAAAAAAAATTACGAGATTTTCCCAAGTACTTTGCTCTTAAATATATAGAAGATCATAAATCTCAGAATAATATTTTATCCATTTGCTAATTTTTCGGTGCCAAATAAACGCGATTAATTATTAAAGAATTAAAATAATGACAAATGCAAGTAATATAACAATAAATTGATCAAAGAAATTAACATAAGAATAAAATCTGACAGAACGAGTCACGGAAAGTCTACTGGATGAATAGAATCATCAATGAATTGCTTCTATAAATAATTCTACAGAAATAGTTCTGCTGAGTGGTTGATGAACCAAAAATGAGACTTGAAAAGATTATAGGAAGAGAGAGAGAAGAGGAAGCCATTAAAGTGGCTAACGTTCTCTTAAATCATAAACTTCAAGTCTAATATTCAAAGACTGAGTCTATTTAGAGGCCTAACCCACTAAAAACTATCACTACATTTTTGACGGGATTTTGTGTAAGATTTGCTTTATTTGATCGTAAAATTTGTACTGCAGTACTTCTTGAATACTTCCAGAATATTTGAAGAAAACTTGAAGAATACATCCAGAATACTTTCTGAATACTTCCAGAATAGTTCAAAAATACATCCAGAATACTTCAGGAATACTTCAAGAATACAACCAGAATACATCAGGAATACTTCCAGAATTATTCAAGAATACATAAGGAATAATTGAAGAATACTTGAAAAATGCTTCAAAAATTCTTCCAGAATAATTCAAAAGTGTTTCAAGAATAATTCATAAATACTTCAAGAGTATTTATGAAAGTGACAGTGGATACTAACTAGCCAATATAATTGTCACATAATCAGTTTCTCTTGACTGACATTGCGGTCACTATGTTGATGGTAATAGTCACTAATTGGCTTCTAGTCGACACAAATAAAGGGAAAAGAAACATCACGTGTTATAGTTAATATAATCTATAATCATATTGTGAAGCAAAAGGAGAGAACAATGATTGCCACATCACCTGCAGTTTAGAAGATAATCATTGATAAATAACTCAATTAAAATTTTAAATTTTTTATTTTATTATGATATGAAAATATTTTTTTTGTATACTGGTAGAAAATTCATCCAGTTAGTCTCAAAAAGAAAGTTATTTCTAATCTTTAAATGACGATTCAAATTTTTCAGATTTCAATGATTCAATAAGATTAAATTTTTATAATAATTCTCTTATTTTCACAAGTTTAAAGTATAGTAGAACTCCTCTATAATGAAATCCTGTATAGTGAATGGTAGTGTCCTGAGTAAAGAAGTAGCCACTATAGTTAAAAAAAATTCTGTGGTCTGCCATTATTGGCCATTTTGGTTTAGAAATTAATGGCCAGCCTATTGCAGACTAAAGAAACATTTTTCACTATAGAGGTTACTTCCTTACTCATGACACTACCCTCACTATACAGGATATTTTTAAAGTACAGTTCTATTTTAGTTCTGAGTTCAAAAGTAGAAACTTCTCATTTGACGATGTACAACGATCGTAAAAATTCTTATGGACCCTTCAACAGCTCTCAGTTAACAGAATACCCACATCACTATGGGAAATTCCCACACTTCTATGGGAAATGCGCACATCAAAATGGGAATTGGGAGCCGTTTAATCTTCAGTGTCCCATTAAAAAGTGTTTGGGATTATGCAAGGAATGGCAACTTAGGACGCTATCCTATAAAGAGTTTGCAAATTCCCTCCATCTAACGATAGTATTCTCCTGAAGGTTATATCAATAATTCCAGAGATAGCACTATCGGCATAACGTACGTGAGGTGATGAGCAATGTGGAGAAGGCACCGAGAAAGTTATGATGGGAAGATCTGAGATTAGGATACCTTGATTGATATAATATTAGTTTATATTTCTTTAAGATGTGTTTGTTTTATTATAAACATATATTGTCATTTACTCTCGGTATCTAATATTTAATAGAACTATCACACGTAACATTAGACAGTACAGTGTTTTATAAAAGAAGTCTCATTTATGAGACTAAAATTTATATAGTAAGATTAATTAGAAAATCTTCATCTCACTGGTGGCTATATTGTTTTTTATTATTTATTATTTAATTACTCGATGTCATATAGTTAATTACGTCAACTGTAAAAAAAAACAATTGAAATTCATCATACTATAAAACCAACTTTCAATTATCCGTGATCTTCTTTAATCATTGGTGGCCTCCCTTAATCAACAATGGTCCCACCATAATTTACAATTTGGTATATTTCATTTTTTTTCCAAGTTTCAAACCGTTTCTATCATCTATTAAATTATTATTTTTGATAGTGCCGTGTACTTACTTCTATCCAAAAAGAGCAAAATCGCCTGATTTTTATACTCTTAATTTAATAGAATTTCATTAGTGTATGAATTATTTAAATAGTTATCAGTGTCCTTATTTCTGAAGCATTAACTAAAATGACATCAAAGTAGATTTTAGGTCATAATTAAAGTTGCTGTGAGATGAGTCTCAAGAGGCCATTTCTTGGTAGCAATTTATCAAGTTGTTTTTCTTCCCCAAAAGAAGATGAATTAACAAAATGCTGTGAAATGCAAGACATGGATAAGTCGACAAAATGTAACACTTTATCACATTCTAAGGAAAAAAATCAGAAATATTCACAGCAACTGAATAGATTAGGTGAGAGCAAAGTTTGATTGAATAACTTCTTGTGTAGCTGTTTATAGCTATCATTTCATAAGGTTCAATCTACAGACCGTTCGTTATTGTCCATTACGTTAAATATTAGTGGAATTTAATCGTTACATATCACAATTTCAGACATTAATTTTTTGATTTTTTGTCAATAAAGTCAACAGATGATTGAGTGAAAGTTCTATAAATAGAAAACACACTACGAGGAAATTTTCATTTTAATTATTATTGTCGATAGGTGATTTCTTTTATCATCGATGATTGAAAGACACCGATCATCATTTGCCTACTGGGTTATTGTTGGCTGCTTTTCTACTTTAGGTTTTGTTTTTAGTTTACTTTATTCTTTCTATGGTGGTCCTTTTGATGAATCTCTAAGAATGTCTTTCACTGTCAGACAATAGCTATAAATATGGCATATTAGCCCCAGAAATCCATTGTTTGGAGTTCATCCTAAAAGCAAACTTCTCTTCAGTGTCTTTGGTTGCTGTTATTCGTATTCTTCAATACGCCAAATACATCTCTATCTTTCTCTACCTTAAAATAGATGGTGAGGATTTATTTTCTAACACTTCACTTGTTTTCTTATTATTAAGTGTGATATAAGATACAAATGTAACTTCAAGTGATATTACTGAAGATGAAATCAAAATGAAATGATGAACTGTAAGTTATTTTAATCTAACTTTACAGACAGTTATTCTCTAATATTATATGCATTAAAGTTAGTACCCAGGTGAAAATGTTACTTGGTGACACACAGTTCCAATATTGTTACAGCATTGCTAAAATTGTTCAAACACTGTTACAACATTGCTAATATTGTTCCAACATTGTTACAACATTTCCATTATTGTTACAATATTTTAACAATATTTCCAATATTGTTACAACATTGTTACGTTATTGACAATTGTTGAAACATTGCAAACATTTCAAAACAGTGCACCAATTTTATAACAACATTCCCGATATTGTTAAAACAATTCCCCGATACTGTTACAGCATCGTCATCTTGCATATCCCTACATAGTTTGAATTTTTTAGCGGTTACATATTTCAAGACTTTTGCGATTACTTTCAAATTCTCTCTCCCATTTTCACTTGGGAAGAACTCCACATCGTTTGAAGTGAACAATCTCCACCAATTGAATTACACTAAAATTCATCTCGAGAGAAAGAACCCTTCATTGAGTTCCAAAATATCCTTTTTACTCTTATGGACGAATAAGTAGTACTTTTTAAAATAGAAAATAATGGAATTTTTTTCGACATGAAATACATTTTTTCACAATTAGGAATAATCTGTGATGGTGAATGTTACCTCAAATACGACTAAATTAAATATTAGAAATAGTAATGAATTTAGATTCAATTCTTCAAAATAAATTGCAATTATGATTTGACCATTAATAAAGGCGAATTTTGATTCTACAAATTGTCTAATCTGAGTGATAAATAACAGAGTATGCTAATTACAACATAAAGTGTTACAGTTTAGATTTCTGTTGATGGAATGATACTAAATTTACTAATTTTCCTGTATTTACTCTAGTTGTACTCACTCAAGTGGAGTTTAAGGATAGATGTGCCCAATTGCACCAAACAGTGAGTGTTTGCAATTAGCTTTACTCCAATAGCCTCACTCACTCACTCCATCGAGAGATGAGCAAGAGTACTAACATTCCGACTGCTGTATTAGGTACATTTTGTGTAATAAAATCCTGGTGACTGCATTAGAAGAGCATTATTTGGATGAGGAAGAACATAAAAGAACTGGGATGCTGGAAAATTGTATCCATTACTTAGTAATACTTACACTAAGAGACAATATTCAAACTACTAGACAATATCCACATACGTAGAGTGAGCACTCGGTAGAACGCATACCTTCTCCACCCCTTATAAATGACCATGACCATACAATAATCTTTCATTTATAAATTGCATTGACCTTTGACCCGTTCGATCCAAAAACCTGACAAATGGTTCTTTATTATTGACGAATCGTTCCATCAAATTTTAAGCAATTTGGTTGAATACTTTTTTAAGTTATGCGAATAACAAGATGATAAATGAATAAATGCCACCTAAAATATTTCCTTCTGCATTCTGCGAAGTTAACTGGACAATATCAATATTATGGATATCTATATTACCTATGTATTTATTCGCTATTATTTAAAATACATTAATATACAAATAGGCATGCATTGTATATAAAAATTTATCCGTTATTTATATTAAATAGCTCTCTACACTACACAAATATTGAGTCCTTCTTCACATGCTCCAAAGTCTGTTTATTTATTCCTTTGGCAACATAGAAATTCACTCTCGAATTCAATTTACTTCCATGTATGTAAAATATACATCTTATAGATTTCTCAGACATCATTTCACTCTGTGGATGATATCTCAAAGTGTGAAGCTATGCCAAAATATACAGATATAACCTTAATATGAACATGGTGAAGAAATTTGTGATTTATATACATATTGTATCCACTTTATAAAATAAATACTAGGGTACGTGAGCAGTCAAGAATGACTGCATTTTTATTATATCGTTTTTATAGACACTTAAAATTCCTTGATGTACTTTAGTGTGGATGCACTAAGGTGCATCCACATGATGAGAATTAGAGTGGAGGGGAACTTTAAGTTAGTTAAATTTATGTAATAATCATTTTTATTTTCAACTGAATATTTTGAACTGAATAAAAGGAAATTTAACTTAGTTAATGAAAAAAAAAATTGAACTGATATTGTGTTGAATATATTGGGCTGGTTGTTTCAAGTTGCATATATGAGTAGGTCTTCATTAAATTGTTCGACCAGTAAGTATGCAGCTTGAGATGACTAGCCTAAACCATGTGTTTGGATCCGTTTTTCTGGCTTCCTATTTTACCACCAAAGGAGATGTCAGTCGAAAATGTACAGAGACAGGCAGACTTCACACCCATATACCACAGTGTGAACAGCTCTTTACTTCACGTCTACTCTAAACAATGAGAGATATGAATTTGAAAGGGAGAGAGGAGGAGTTAGCCGTTGGCCATCTTCACTAGAACCTGCACTCAACTCACGAGGGGATTTCCAACCAACTACAAAGTATTAGTTTTATCAAACCGGTAAGGCTCGTTTGTTTCAAGCTCTACAATTACTGGTCTTAGTTTCTTAAAATCACTTGAAACGTTTCAAATAACCTTAAGATCTTACCTCTGAATATTGATAATGAAGCAACTTTAAACAATAGCCCCTAACTTATATTATCACAAAATTGGCATCGGAGTAAATGAACTATAATATTGAATTTCTTCCTGTCTTCAATTCTACTAATTAGTAGTATTGAATATTAATCAAATTTACATTATATTAAGAAAGAATTGACTTACTAAATTACCTTTTTCATTTCTCCATTCGTTCCTTTCTTTCCTTCAATAGATTTTTTACGATTAACAACAGAAAAATAGATATCCAATTACTAAATCGCAATTCATTCTTAAAATATAAAAATGAACTGCAAATCCATATTGAACATTGATCTATTCAACTTGAAGCTAGAATGAAGTCTATAGCATGCAGTGTGATGCATAACTAGAATGCAATCTACTGCATGCACAACTAGAATGTAGTCCACAGCATGCAGTGTGATGCATAACTAGAATGCAGTCCACTGCATGCAGTGTGATGGATAACTAGAATGCAGTTCACAGCATGCAGTGTGATGCATAACTAGAATGCAGTTCACAGCATGCAGTGTGATGCATAACTAGAATGCAGTTCACAACATGCAGTGTGATGCATAACTAGAATGCAGTTCACAGCATGCAGTGTGATGCACCATGTGTTTGGCATATGCAGAAAAATATGAAAAAATTTCCTTAATTCTGCAAAGGCTTACACAATGAAATTATTTGACGACACCATTGTGCAGCAAAGATTGGTTTGCTTAGAAGTTTATGGGAGTCTAAGAAAGTTTTAAATTGAGTGAGGGAGAAGAGACTCCATCGATTATAACCCCCCCCTCTGGAATAATAACCTCTGTCTTCTATTTGCTTTATAATTGTATTTTGAACTCTACCATTAAGGCCCACTTCACACTCGCGTTTATTAACACCCTAAGAAAAAGCTCTCTTCACAAATCTTTTTTTTCCTATTGAGTTTAACAATTTTAATGAAATCAGCGATGACAAATTTCCCTTCGGAACAACCACCTTGTACACTACCTAACTATCAACTATAGTTCAAGCATTCAACTTTCATGCAAACGCGCACACAAGGAACTAAGATACGAATAAAACAAAACAAAATATCAATAGTATTCTTGAAAAAAAATTAGTTAATTTTAAAACTACATATCAGCATTAACCATAAATAAGGTTCATTATTTAGTTGTTTATTTGTTTCATTTTCTTACTGGGTAAGTTCTGAGTTATCCGATTGTTCCACATTTTCAATCATATAAGGAAATGATATGATGATTATTATATATCTTTTATTCCATAGTAACCTGCCGGTAGGGCAGGTTTCATATCAGGGATATCAGAGATACCACTTAAAATATAGAGCTAAAATATACAGGGTTCGGAGAGAGTCCTCGATTGTATAAAAATGTTAATTTAATGAGTTATGATGGATGAAATAAAACAAAACTTATCACACAATATCTCAATAAACCCATTTAACTGTTCTACCAATTATTTTTCAATATGACCACCATTGGCGGCGAGTACTCTCTCGAGTCTACCTCTGAAGCTCTTTACTGCGGCACGGAACGTTTCTTGGGAAATTTGACCCATTGTCGCTCGAGGGACTTCTTCAGAGTTTCCGTACTATCATGAGCTGTAGTACACGCTTTCTTCTCCAAGATGGACCACACACAAAAATTCAGAGTTTTCAGGTCCGGCGATGAAGGAGGCCACAAGTCCTTTTTCCAAAACGCAGAAAAGTGACGCTCACACCAATTCTGAGTTTTGTTCGCTGTGTGCGAGGGTGCACCGTCCTGTTGAAAGGTAAAAGGCCTGTCCTTGAAGTGCTTCTTCATCTCGACAAGTCCTGGAGTCAAAATATCCTCGATGTACGAATTTGCGTAAACTTTAGCGCCTTTTTTGACGAATATGAGAGGAGATCTTCAACTCTCAGAGAATGCAGCCCAAACCCTCACGGAGGCAGGATTTTGGCGACAGAAAACAGTCTTTACGGATGGAGGGATACTGTCAGCACTCTTTGCCGAAATTTTGTCATTCTGGGAGTTGAATTTGGACTCCATAGTGAACATTTTCTCATCCGAAAAGACGATTTCACCAGCCTGCCTTCCATCTTTCATGGCATTCAAAAGAATCTTTGATCTGTCCACTGCCAAGCTTCTTCTGTTTCTGCAACTCCGTGAGCTGTTGCATGTTGGTAATTTTGAAGGGGGGCAACTTGAGGTCTTCTTTGACGATGGTTCTCTCACTTATTTCGTCGATATCCATACTCTTAGCCATCTTTCTCATGCTTCACTTGGGGTTCCTCCTTATCCGTTCCCTAATGGCATTGTTTTTTGTTTGGAGTGCGTGCAGTGCAAGGTCGTCCACACCTGGGTCGATCACCTGTTGTCTCCAGTTCAGGGTAGTGTTTAACAGCATCCTTAACAGTCGATTTCGGTGCTTTTAACAGCTTAACAATATCAATGTTTGTCTTCCCCGCGCAATGTAGCTGAATAATAGCCTCACGTTGACTCATTTTTACAAAAGACAATGTAAATTTATCAAAATTTAGACCTGGAACATTAAAGTATATGATTGTAGGAAGAGAATGAGAGGTAAATGGATAAATTTAGTAAATAAATGATATCTTTAATTTGAAAAATAAAATTTGATCGGGGAGTTTTTCAGCACTCTGTAATCATCATATACTTTTTTCTAAATGATCGAAAATGTGGAACAGTTCGATAAATCGAAAGAAAATATTCCTAGTTATCTTACCTAAATATTAAAAGTTGGGTCTTCTTTTAATATTTTATGTCCATAACATAATGTAACTAGAGGATGGGCACTTGTAGAGCTCATACCTTCATTGCCGCCTATAAATGACCTCGTCATTCACCTTTAACCAGTTCGCTCCTAATAACTAATAATCTGGTTCCTGGATAATGACCATCGTCTCACCACATTTCAGTCAATTTGGTTGAATACTTTTTCAGTTATTGAGTTTCAAATGAGCTTTACCTTGACCTTTGACCGGATCGCTCCCAAAATTTTAATATAAGTTTTTTGGACATACATTGACAAATGAAAAAAGCTTCACTCCAATTTCCAAGCAATTTGGTAGAAGCCTATTTGAGTTATGCAATTAACAAGAAGCAAGAAAATATACTAAATAAATAAGCACATCCTATAATATAAACTCCCATAATCTGTGAAGGTAATGACTAGGATTATAACCCGATGAAAAGAGATAAAAACATTCACTTCAAAAGTCCACAATGTATAATAGCTGCCAATGCATCTGAGTAGAAATAAATGGCCTGCTCTTTCCCATTGTAAATTCAATGAACAATGTAAGTAGGAGACATTTCTCTGGCTCTACTATGATCTGCTAAAGCCATCCTGAGATATACGCTCTGGAAAGATTTTCTTTGAATTGAATATTGTGCAAGAAACTTGAAGAGCTATGTTTACATAATATATTGAAACTAAATGCATAGTGTGAAATAATCAGAATTAACATTGAAGATATTTTTTAAAAGACGATATTTTTAATTACAAACAAGAAAAAAAAAATTAATATCCATCGTTCGGTAAACAGGTTTCCATACTTACTACTTAGTCTAAGTTACCAAATATAATAACAAGTACGACAAAGAAGACTCAATTTAATCTTCTTAGAACACACCATAATTTTCTCTCTTGGTGAACCCTTCATCGTCCTAGTTACCATACTAATTCATTTTAACTGAATATGAAAAACTGTTTTCTGAAGGATAAAGGGTTAATGAATATAATGCAATGCAAACCATGTGCAGTTTACACGGCATGATTTTACTTTGCCAACAAATTAAATTACTTGTCCGTTTACGAAGTGTTGTATAAATCTTAAGAGTAAACAGTCTCTGTTTTTGAACCTAGTGATCCATCTCAGGTGTGAATAATGGAGCTGCAGCTGTAATAAATGGGGGTAAATTTAATAAAAAGAGATGGTATGTGTAATTTATAAGGCTATATAATATGTATGTGATGCATTTGCAATTCATTTTTACTAATTTTTTTATTGAAGAAAATCAATTGGAAAACTTATGTAATATATAAATATATTTAGTTGGTACGTGTAAAGTATGGAAAATATGAATTATTTTGATTAGATAAAACAAATTTATTTATAGACATGCTTTAATTATGTGTTATCTATACAAAGATTATCTAAATATGATAATAGAAAGCATTAAATCATTAAGTAAGTAAATATGTAAAGGCAGGTTTTGAAATTTGAGATAAAAGGAAATTTGCCAACTCTATAAATAGAAAATTAGCTCACAAAAAATAAGCAAACTAATCTATCAAATATTGCATCTATACCATATATGATATAATATAGAAAAACTCCCCTATCAAATAGTAACAAAATAAATTTATTAACTATTACTTCTCCTCCTTTGATAAAATTGATATTCATTTACTCCATTCTTTTTTTTTTCAGCAGGATTTTCATTTATTTTTTATGAGGATTCTTTCAAGACTTGATAGAGAGAAGACTTTAATTAAAAACCGAAGAACCGAATGAGGAGACTTCTATACTATTTTTATCTCTAATTATATATAATATTTCTATTAAGGTAACCTCATATACTATTTGTGTTTAATGCATGATAAATTACGATTGGATTAAATTTATTGTTGTAGATAACTAGATACTTATCTTGTCGATAGGAGGTGATAATTTTCTATTTTGGTTATCAACTAATATGAAATAACTGTGCGAATAATAATTAATGTAATTGTGATGATTATTATTCGCAAAGTATGACCCATTCACAGCAAAAATGATCACATCTTTAACACTTGAGCGTAGGACTTAAGTTGTCGATATCCAGTTTCAAGGCTGCAAAAACTCTGAAGATAATGGCAAAGAGTTTGCCTTTAGGAGCAACTTTTGTCTCTATCTCTGTAGCCATTTAGCCATGAAACTGATCAACAATTTGCAACACTTTTACAACAACAACTTTCGAGATAATTAACCTTTATCGAACTAACTTGTGCTGTGCATGGTGTAAAGGTCCAACTACGTAAAATTCGAATGCAAAGTTTTATTGAGTTTGAGAATATTATATTATATTGTTATTGTTGAATATTATAGTAATTGATTTTGAGTTGGATGAAGTTATAATTTATTTGTTAGAATACGATCCTCCGTCTCCGAAGATGGAATACTGTACTTGGGTTCCTTAATCAAGTAATGATATGTGGTGTGGATTTTGGTTCTAGGCTACTAGAGGGATGAATGATATGCGCAGGGCATCTTTTTAAAAATAATCCTCTATTGGACATCAGATACAGGATAGCAAAGTGAAGTCACAATTGAGTTAACTCTAAAATTAGATACTGCTACACAAGGAAGTCTGAAGCTAACACCAGATAACACTACCGTAGCGTGGATCACCTGATTGAAGACTGAACACAGATAAGCCAGACACTACAGTATTTATAAAACTGATTGAGTAAAGAAAATCTTAGGAGTTGAAGGTTGCCATCTTGAAAAGGCAATTAGGCAATTAACCAAATTAGCTGCGCCACAAGATCTTATTTCATTTGATGAAGAAAAACTAATATTTACTAGACAGTTTTATTATCAAATGAGATTGTTGACTTCTTAAAAATGCTAGTGAATGCATATAAGTTAATCAAGCGTATTACTTGTTATTAATATAAGGCGTAATATTATGCAATTCTAATCGTCAACTGCCATTCAATGCATGTTCTTCTAAGAGTTACAATCTTCTAAAAGTTAACAACAAGAGTTCACCGTAGCAGTTACAATACCAATCTTAAATGATAATAATACTATAACTAAATTATTGAATAATTAATTTTTAATAGTACATTTTCAATGTGTTAGAAGGTATAAGAATAACTTCTTCATTTTTATTTTAACATATATTTTTTAACCATATTGAGTATCTGTTCATTACCTGTATTACCCAGTTATTCAAATAAGTTATTTAGTTAGGCATACCTAATAATGAGTGAACAGTTACTGCACGTTTATGGTTTAATCCCAAGCATTACTACTTTCCAAATATATAACCAGAACTGTATACGTTATTAATCTAATAATATCTAACTATTTTGAATTATTTAATTTATAATATTAAACTAATTAAGAATAATTAATTCTAGTGTTATATACTTCTATCTAACAAATATCTCCAAATTTACTTCTATTTTAGCTGATTGTTTTCATATGAATATATATGTTCAATTTAATTCACTTTTTTGATATCATCCGTATTTATCTGCGTGAGACTTCGATTTATTTCAATGATTTAAAATGTATTCGATTGGTCATAATTATTTACATGTCACTTCATTTATATGCTAAATAGATGCATAATATTCACACACGGATATTATTTTCAAAAGAAATGAGCATTTTCTATATTCATTTGAATGTATTTATCATTGCAATAAATAACACAACACTTATGATTATTATCTTCATTATTTGATAGTATGAATGGATTCAATTCATCGGATACATTATATCCTGTATGTTATTTTATGATAGATTATTTTCTATGAAATTCTTCTTCAATCATTAAATTTGAAGAATTAAAAAAGTCAATGACTATTATTTATCATATTTCATATATTTTTATAATAACAGGAATATAACTAAACAGTTTTTCCATGTATCTCAGAAGAGCATAGTACTATTCATTTCAGTGGAAATATCACTAACTTTATTCTTCTGATGAGAAAAAATGCGAAATATCTATCATACATTTCAGTAGTCCCAATATATTGAAGTGATGTACAAAATACTAAATAGAAAAGTTCTCCAGATTTTTCTTTGAAAGTAAAAGGATCTTGAATGGATGATGAAGGACAATTTCTTCCTTGTTTTGGTTCGAAAAAGAAAAGAAATATAAAAAGCATTGCAGGATATATAATAACATATAAACATGCTTTTTGTGGTAAAATAATTAAATAATTTGGAATTAAAGATACACTATAATTTGAAATCAAACACACTTTATCTTCTATTAGATCCTTCAAACTTTTAAGAATTAACTGTATATATGAGGATGTATACCGAATTAGTTACCTTAAGAGTTCTCTGATTGGGTTAGGTCATTACAGTTTGTGTAAGAATTCTGTGAATGGGTTAGGTCATTACAGTTTGTGTAAGAATTCTGTGAATGGATTAGGCCATTACAGTCTAGAGTAAGAGTTCTCTGTATGGAATAGGCCATTACAGTTTTGTGGAAAAGTTCTCTTCATTGGTTAGGCCATTACAGTATACTGTAATAGTTCTCTGCATGTGTTAGGCCATTGCAGTCTAGTGTAAGAGTTCTCTGCATGGGTTAGGCCATTGCAGTCTAGTGTAAGAGTTCTCTGTATGGAATAGGCCATTACAGTTTTGTGGAAAAGTTCTCTGCATGGGTTAAGCCATTGCAGTCTACTGTAAGAGTTCTCTGTATGGGTTAGGCCATTGCAGTCTAGTGTAAGAGTTCTCTGCATGGGTTAGGCCATTACAGTCTAGTGTAAGAGTTCTCTGCATGGGTTAGGCCATTGCAGTCTAGTGTAGGAGTTCTCTTCATGGGTTAGGCTATTGCAGTCTAGTGTAAGAGTTCTCTGCATGGGTTAGGCCATTACAGTCTAGTGTAAGAGTTCTCTGCATGGGTTAGGCCATTGCAGTCTAGTGTAGGAGTTCTCTTCATGGGTTAGGCTATTGCAGTCTAGTGTAAGAGTTCTCTGCATGGGTTAGGCCATTACAGTCTAGTGTAAGAGTTCTCTGTATGAGTTAACCCATTACAGTCTACTGTAAGAGTTCTCTGCATGAGTTAGGCCATCACTGTCTAGTGTAAGAGTTCTCTGCATGAGTTAGGCCATTACAGTCTAGCGTAAGAGTTCTCTTCATGGGTTAGGCCATTACAGTCTAGCGTAAGTGTACTCTTCATGGGTTAGGCCATTACAGTCTAGCGTAAGAGTTCTCTGCATTGTTGGTCCTAGAGACCATTAGTCTGTGCATATCTCAACAATTATCCTTTGTTGCAACTTCACTGGAATATCAAACTTGAATTAATCTCTAGTCAGGGGAGAAAGTTATGGTGCGGTCAGGGATAATTTAGTGGCTCCTTTTCGATGGCTCACAATCACTTTATTTCTGGTCTGATGAATGAAATCAGTCATATGTGTGCTTCATCGGACATGAAATCATACTTGTATTCACTGTGATTAGAGGAAAAATTATTTTGTGATTGTAATCGTGAGTGAAAGAAAATATAAAATCATACTATAAATAATTAGTGATACAAATATAAAATAAGGTATAGCTGAGGTAGCCGGTAAGTTGCTCGAAAACAATTGCTCGAAAATAATTGCTCGAAAATAATTCCTTGTAAAACAATTGTTCGAATGAACAATTGCTCGAATGAACAATTGCTCGAATGAACAATTGCTCGAAAAACAATTGCTCGTAAAACAATTGCTCGAACGAACAATTGACCAAAAGAATGATTGCTCGAATGAACAATATTTCTCTAATGATCAATCGTTCAGATGCTATAAAATAAATTTAGAAACAAGGACGATTAGGTGCAGCCAATCGAAGAGATTTCACTTCATTATTAACCGAATTTTGGTAATATTTATGTAATTAAATATTGCTCAAATAATTTAATTTTGAATGATCAATTGCTTAATGTAAAAGTAAAGGAAAAATGAAGCAGATAAGAGCAACCAAAAATGAAAAATTTAATTAAAAAAGTGGCACGAAAACCAGATCACATGCTAAATCTATTGGCAACAGTTCCCATAGCCCGAGTTGCTAAACCTAACAAACCTAACCTAGCCTTGAGAACATCTCTGCGGAGCCCAGTGAAGCTATTGACTGACAAAAAACGAAAATAACTATACCAAAATTTTCTGCAGAATTCCTGTTCGATAGAAATAAGAAAACGAGGATGATAATAATTTAAAACAGTATTATAGTTGATAGTAAATAGCGATGAAAAATATGAAATACTATTATCGTAAATTACTAATAGGATACCTGGATGGTTAGGTGCAGCTAATTGAAGTGATCCAACTTGATGATCATCTGTCTTTCATTAATCTGAACACATAGCAATTTGATCATTCGAGCTATTGATCATTCGAACATTTGTACATTCGATCAATTGTTCGTTCGAACAATTGTTTTTCGGACAATTTACCTAGAACCATATAGCTGTAGTCTTAATAATCTTTTAAATAATGTTTTTCAATTTATTTAGATATCTGTACACACAAAAAATAACTAAAATTGACAGCAAGTAAATTACTAATTTATATTTCACATTAAAAAAGCAAAGCATTAAAAAGAGACACAAAAACAATTCAAATTCCTGAATTCATGGATATATTTTTTCCGTTAAGAATAAAATATCAACGACTAGGAACTGTCAATGATGTCATAATATATTATATAGATAGGCCATTTGTTTATGGATTTTCAGGGTCTTATTTCTCTCTCCTAATCTACAGATGCAATCCATCAGTGAATTTATCGCCCTCTGGTGTTAGAGTTTCGTAGAAAAAATTGATGTGAAACTTTTAGTGTTGTCTCATGAATAACTAAATTGTGATTCATAGAAATATTGATTCAGTAACACTCCTCTATAGTGGACTCCTCTATTATGAATCTAGTGTCCTGAGTAAGAAAACTACCTAGAATAGTGAACAAAATTTCTCTAGTCTGCTATGAATGGTTATCAGTTTTCTGAAACTGATATCCATTCCTTGCAGACCTAAAAAATAATAGTTCACATTTCGATCATAAATAAAAAAGAATACTCAATTATTCAATAATAAAAAAATGCTTACACGATCGAAGATGTGCAACAGTCCAATAATTCGGAACTCACCCTGGATCTGTCTAACATTTAAAAGCTCATTAAAGGAAGATTGTTAATACAAAGAGATTCTATAAAGAGTAGTTGAGAATCACACTGAGTTAAAGCAACGATTAGAAGATTGATGTAGAGTGAGTGATTAAAGTGATTAGGAGACTCTCAAAGAATAGAGACCCTTAGTGAATAGAGACTCTTAGTGAATAGAGACTCTTAATGATTAGATACTCTTAGTGAATAGAGACTCTTCGTGAACAGAGACTCTTAGTGAATAGAGACTTTTATTGAATATAGACTCTCAGTGAATAGAGACTCCTAGTGAATAGAGACTCTTAGTGAATAGACTCTTAGTGAATAAAGTAACTCTAAACAGTAATAAAGTTTGATGATCAGAATGTATCGGAAAGTTTGACTATGTGTTTATAAAACACAAGTCTTATTTATGAACCTACGGTACTGTATTTTCTATAAGCCGCTTGTATATATACTGAAATAATGTGTACCAAATTTCATGTTGAAATATTGAATATGTTAGGAGAAATAAACACAGGTATCTATGACATTGGCAACTGAGAGAGCAGAGCTGGGATTGGGTGGAGTGTGATCTAATCACAGCTCGCCTAAGTGAGTGTATTCCATGAAAACGTCGACTGTAGTGTGCTCAGAGTCTAACCCTCTATATTTATACGTTGAAACACATCACTACATTACAATCAATTCCCTAATTTACTTGATTTACGCCGATATACGCCGGTAGGTAAATATTTAACTTTAGGATAAAAAAATATATTTGGTATTTATGTTGGAACAAAGTAAAGAAAAGCCGCTAAATTTAAAAAAATGAAGTAGAAATAAAGAAATTTAAAAAGGACGTGCTTAGAAAACACAAGTCAAACTCATTAGTGTTAAAGAATTGAGTCACTCTATGTGAATAGAGATATATACTCTTTTATTCCAATCTTAGCGATTAATTCGACTGTTAGTTTTATAATGAGGGATTAGCTTCGTTGCAATTAGAAATATTTATATTTTTGAAATTTGTAATTTGTGTGATCATATGATCACAACCGCTTAGTAATCGATTAAACTGTAAATGAACCCACTAAATATCTTTTTCATGCTTTTGACTTCTCAAAGATAACTCATAAGAGGTTGTATCAAAATTGGAGAGCTGAATTTTAATACGAATACTTTTTAAGAATAGGCAAGTCATAACTCGATTGGGAAATTTAACATTGTAAATATCGCTGGAAAGAGGATTTTTTCTTTTATTTAATTTCAAATAGAAGGAATAAATATTAATGCGCATCTTAATTGTTGCCAAAAGTACGTTAGTCATTCGTAAAAATTTCGGCCCAGTTGTGAAATACGACTCCGTTGAAATAGAAAAAATCGCTCCAACTTCTAGATCATAAAATATGATATTTTGGTGTTTGGAAAGAGATGGCTGTCACGAAACACGACTCCCTTGAAATACAAAAATTCGATCCGACTCCTCACATGGTAATTAAATTGTATCTCTTCAGTATTCTTACGGGTTGAAATTCAGTAGAGTCGCTTTCCATGACAGCTATACATATAGAGGTGAAGTATAGAGGTGATGTTAAAACAATCCGACTCCTTTTAATTTAAATTCAAGTAATAGTAATGAAATCATTTGAATTCAATAATAATTAGAATAAATATAATAAATTTTTGTATTATAGTTACAGCAATCTATACCAACTTATTTATGTGATTGCTTCAAACATTTCATGAAGGATATTTAATTGTATCATAAAGTTTAATAAAGGATATTGCATTGTATTATAAGGTTGTCGTATTATAATGTACTTCTTGAATGGTACATAGAAAGGCTTGTTGCTTTTCAATTGAAGGAAGGTTAGGTTGGTCTTACGTTTCATATAAGATGAGGAGTCGTGTTTCGTGACAGCCATCTATTTCCAATCACCAAAACATCATATTTCAAGATCGAAGAGTCGTATTTCGTGACAGCAATCATTAAAAATACACAAATCCTCTTAATTTTCATTGGATGGAGTCGTATTTCGCAACTGGGCCAAAATTTCAAGTTTGTTAACAAGTCAGAAAAAGTTTGCAATATTATTCACTTCACGTCTTGAACTTCTGAAGTATTACAGTAAATAAACGCCAAATAGGGTGAAGGGACTACCTAGGATTTGTGAGCAAAGAGTTTAAAAGGTGGATAGATCCTTTACCTGAAATTCTCATGAGGAATAAGTAGAATTCCCAAAATATTAGATAGGTATATTATAATCATTATTCAACTATAGAAAGATTAGAAACAATATATTGCATTACAATCCATACGAGCTTTTGTGTCCATTCATAATTTTAATATTAAAAGCTCCTTTAAGTGGTATATTTTATTTCGCTTATCTTTTATCCTGACTGCAGAGGCAAACTAATGATATTTAACTAGATAGTGAAAAAATGTTGCGTTATGTTCAATGATATCTAAACGATAAATAAATAGGTCATAGAAAATTAAAGTTATGGAGTTTTAGATATTCATATCGATTAGTTTCTAAAATATAAATCTATATTCCCACTAGATCGAGCTTCTCATGCCCGTTAATCGTTCAACTGTTAATTTATATTTATTATATAGTTTTTCTAATATGGTCGAATATGTGAAATTTACTCTACTGTGGGCAAATTAAAACCATGTTAATAACTCAATTTAATTGTGATTCAATAAGTATTTATTATTTACCCATTATACAAATTAGTTTGGCTTCTTCAATGCAAACTAACTCTGTTTACTGTTACTATACCTGGAATTATACTAAAAATATACTGTAACTATGCGTGTTTTTAGTGAATAACTTAAATAGAAAATATTACGCTTGACAACTGAAAAATTCTCGACATTCCAAGATTCTTCTTTAGCTCTCCTTAAGTCACAATTATTATATCAAGAAGAATTTCCTCTATGAAATGCAATCACGGGTTATCAGATGAGAGGAAGCATCTATCAAGTGCATTTCCCTCTTCTTTTTATCAAAGGAAGAATGTAGGTAGAGCAATCATCACACGTAATGAAAATATAAACAATTTAGTAAAAGAGGGAGGAATGTTTTTACCGTAAGATGATATCCTTTGACGTGATAATATCACTCTTGAACTTTACTGAAGACTAACGTACTACCAGAAGGAAGAATTTTGTACAAAATGTCTGATTGAAACATGGTAGTCACGATATATCCGATACTGGGTAGGTATAAATATAAAGAAATGAAAGAGTTAGTATAGTTTTGATTGGAGTATGTTCACTTCTTGATAAATATTTATGGAAGAATTATCAATTGTTGTCAATTTCTTGAAAAAATAGAAATAAATTTTATTATGTTATTTCATCCTGGTATTGATACAAAAATAGGATAATTATGGTACATAATACAAATACATTATATTAATGTTAATGTACTCGTGCTATGTACTATTATGAATAATAAATTATTAATACTGTTATAGAAAACATTAAATGAATACTATTATTAATAACATTAAATAAGTATTGGAATATATTTTAATATTTAAATACTATTATCAATAAAAAAACAGTAATTCCTTACAATGTATACTGTTATCCAAAGAGTAATTAGCTTACTTCAAAGTAAAGCATTTTTTGAATTGTCAGTGAATATACTGGTAATACCACAGGTAATACCACTGGTAATACCACTGATATTATCACTGATATTACCTCTGTAAATACCACTGTTAATACCATGGTTAATACCACTGTTTATACCACTGGTAATACTACTGGTAATACCACTGGTAATACTACTGGTAATACCACTGTTAATACCACCGGTAATACTACTGGTAATACCACTGGTAATACTACTGGTAATACCACTGTTAATACCACCGGTAATACTACTGGTAATACCACTGGTAATACTACTGGTAATACCACTGTTAATACCACCGGTAATACTACTGGTAATACCACTGTTAATACCACTGGTAATACTACTGGTAATACCACTGTTAATACCACCGGTAATACCACTGTTAAAACCACTGTTAATACCACTGGTAATACTACTGGTAATACTACTGGTAATACCACTGTTAATACCACCGGTAATACTACTGGTAATACCACTGTTAATACCACTGGCATTACCACTGTTAATAATACTTGTATCACCACTGCAACACCAATAGAATGAAGTGTTAATTTGCACCAATACATTACATACCACACTTAAGGAATGACACACATTCCTACCATTGGAATTAAACATTAATAATTATTTCACAATAACTATTGAAATTATTGACTCTATCTACAATGATGAATACATACAATGACAAAAGAACGTCTGTCTGCCCGAATCCTTTGACAATAAATATCATGTTATGAAGGATAAACTAATTACTTGTGTTCATAACTACTGGTCACATTAATATTTATAATAAAAAATTATAATTTTGACATTTCAAAGTATGAAATAGTTTGTTCTATCAGGATATATGTATCGATAACACGTACTTTCATTTAAATATAATCATCAACCCATTTGATGAATTGAATTCTTAATGGATGAACAACAGGTACTGTAGAGTAAGCACGATGAATATCAATGAATTTGGTTTCTAGACCAAAATGTCTAAAACTAAAAATGTTTATTAGGCTTTCCAACATGTATTTTTATTCCATCAGATGAATATCCACAACTTTAAATTGCTGTTAAGAGTGCACAAGTGATACAAATTAATCCACAGTATCCCCATTAAAAAGTGTCTGGGATTATAGAGATTGTAGTGTGGACAATTTTAGAAAACAATCTTCCGAATCGTCCCTACTTTTATCGAGTGTTATCATTCTGAAAAATGATGTACATTTCAGAAACCAATTTAACTACAAGCAGGCCACGCTTTATTATCAAATTCACGACTCAGATAAAATACAAAATGGTATTAAGAGCGATGTTAGACTCAAGTTATTATACAATTGTAACTCCTTAAAGATTTCATTTTCTATGAGTTAGATCAAAAGAAAACGGTTATGAGGGTTTGAATTGTCGTATATCTGAGTGTTTGTTTGCCAGAATTAGTTCATTCTTTGTAATGAACATTCAAAGTAGCGAATGAATCAAAAGTATTAAAATTCGACTATAGCTTAACTCTCACTTAGTATGGGTGAGTATTTTTTTCATACTTTTTTTTAATTGTGTTACAATGGAAGAAACAGTAATTTTTAGCACTGTGAAAGTATTCATATTTTTGGCTGTAGAGTAAGCTCAAAGTAATTAGTTGGTTTCATATTTTCGAACACGCAAGAAAAATAAATATAATTATTAGTTAAGATTTATTTTAATTGGTGGCCATGATACCTGCAGATATACTGTATTAAATCATAGTATCAAACTAATTACTCACCTATATGGAGGATTGTTATGCTATGGTAGAATTTTGATAATAATTTGTAGTCATTCGTAACTTCGAATTTTTTTCTCAGAGATTTCATCATTTAAATAAACGCTAATTTGGGAGTTTAAAATCATTTTCTTTTAATCTAACTCACAGAAATTGAATTATTGAATGAGTTACCATTATACAATAACCCTGCTCTTATTACTATTTGTAATAAGAGTGTAAAAAAGCGAGGCTTGCCAGTATTGTCCTCCTGTTTGAAAATGAACAATTTGCGACTAAGTGAAATCATTCAGTGGAATGACAATAGACACAATATGAGCTGATATGAGTATTCGAGTTTAAACGTTTAGCAGACGCTTCCATTTATCTAATTAATTTTCCATAGCAAATACACAAAATAATCCATTTGTAATCTCATACAAAATATCGAAATCTCAATTGTTCTTCAAACGTATCGGCATTGCGTTTAACTGAGGTTGAATAATTCATTGACATCAAGTTTTATTTAATCATTTACTTTAATATACTGTCTCTCTTTTGTTCAATTCTTTACTTTATTTAACAATATCACTGTGTAATATTTCACAGTATAAGTTAACCGACAAAGCGTACGTAGAACAATAAATTCACGAATCTCCAAGCAATCGTATAATGAGCATTCTTTATGGTCAGTAAAATGTTCATTTAACCTGTCGAGCTTTAGCACTTAAACCAATAATGATAAAGAGTTACGTGTAAAAATGAGACAGGAATTAACGAGTGTTTGACTTGTGATTCGTTAGTTCAGTTATAGCTTACGGTGTGAATCCAGTAATTTGGAACATTTTATATCTGCGAACATGTTAACAATCGTAGGAATGAATTGGAATTGCATGATGTATCTTATAATTTGTTGCAGTAATAGATAGAGTATTGGAATAATTGAGCTAATATGTAGTACAGTATAGCTTATCTATTATGAACTATTATGAGTAAGTGATTTAGATACAAGTCCTTGTCTTATAAGTAATTTAATTTCTTTTACTTGTTGGTTTGTAAAGTATAATAATGAATTGCTGAACTAACCCTGACAATGGATTGCATCTGTAGTTGTTTCATTACTTTATAAAGATATACTATATTTTATCTAAGCGCTTTCACCGTTTTCTATGTTTAATTACCACCGAAAAAGTTAAAGGGTATTTATAGTAATGCTCAAATACAGACAATCCTTTGTAATAAACAAATCAAAAGTTCGTTTTAGTGGAGTTCTACACCCTACACTCTACAGTATGAGGATTGGACAAAGTTTTTATTGGAACTCAATCCCAGGTAATGTTGTCCCAATATGTGCAATGTTATAAAAATATTGGGACAATGTTGCTCCCTTTCTATATAATTAAATGGTAATCTCTACAAAGAACGATAACTCTAACTTAATAAAATAAGAAGTAATCTCGACAGATAACTCTAGCTTCCAAATCTCCACCATCACAATAATGACTTTGCAAGTACCCAGGGTAACGAGTTGGAAAATATCATTATGTACACATAAAAGTAACGAAGTGGAAAATCTTAAATAGTCTCTAATTAATTATTGCTGCTTGTTCATTATAGCAGAGGGGATTTAAAGTGGGATTACTTTTATAAAATGCAAATTGGAAAAGTTAATAATTTGGATCAATTTAGTTATGAGAATTTTATCAATTTTATCAACCGAAATTTTATTTTTTGTATCCGAACTGAACTTATTATTTTAATGAAACCAAATTGAAGACTACAAAATTGTAATAGTAAAATAAAATGAACAATCAATTTAATCCAAGATTTCATACTGTCTTAATAATTTTCCATTTAATTACTTAGTCTTACAGCATTTTGGCAAAGTTCCAAAGCTAATGAGGCAGTTAAACAATATAGATGTTATCCATTATTTTGTCTCTACACTTAATCTCCCTTCTTATTTGGTCAAACAGAATATTTACCAAGGAATTAAAAACGGTTATATAAAAAAAAACCACAAAATGATAATTTAAGAATCTAATTTCATCTGTATTCGTCAATTGTTAAATTGATCAAAATTTCATAGATACTCACCCAAATAAGCATATTATTTGATGAACTGATATATAAATTATTTAAGTAAGACTTAAACTACTATAACATACTAGCAGAATTATGATTTTAATGCTAAAGACCCTCTAAAGTCTTCAATCCTAATGCCTATGCTCTAACAGTCTCATCATTGATGGTAAGTCAACCAAATGCCTTAGTTTCCAATTAGGATTTTAGCAGAGCAATCAATCTGTTTACCGATCTGCAGAAAGACAAACACACGTCAGCTTTCTTTCCTTCCGATCTATTAGGTGTACAACCATCCAAAAGATGAACCCTATATGTAGTGAATAGTAGTAAACTGAAACATTATACAAAGACTCAACATGTGGAAATGTTCTTGTTGGTACCAGATTAATTAGGTTTCGAGTAATACATTCTTTAATAGGAGACACTCCTTGAATCAATTACATAATAGGTCTTCTACTAGGGACTTTTATTATTATAAATAAGCTTAAAAAGCTATCATATTGAACATTCTAATATACATTTTCACATGTACTTCATCATCACTAGTGCGATTTAACTACCAAAGAAATATGTTCCTCATACATATTTCTTTGTATAACATCAACCTTAACTCACTAGTAATGTACTACCTCAACTGGTGATAAAGAGTGACGTCACAGTTCTAGGAAATTAAATGAACATAGTTCAGAATTAGGGTTGTGACAATAAGCTTTTATAATCATAGATTCAGAACATATTATAGACGTAGAGAATTAAGGAATATTGAATCGTTTTAAACTAACGGTATATAGTATTTGATACCATTTCATTTCGTGTATGACTTTCTTGAGGTCTATGATTTTAAAAGCATGTTGTCACAACCCTAATCATGATAGGTTAATCACAAGGGTTCATGACCTATTTTAACACCCACTTTCCGAGTACTGTGAGTGTCCTGTATTAATCGAGTGATAGACTACTTTAGAACAACCTGGCGAAAATTCATGATTCATTCAATTGAGATGCGTACATGGCAACTCCGAGTGAAATAATTACCATAAACATCAGTTGCCAGACGTGTAACGACACTCCTAACTTTATTTAGGTCTTGTTTTCTTCCTCTAAGAAAGCATTAGCATAAAAATGGCAAATGAAGACACTGGAAAGTGACGGAAAGGAACACATTTATCACTTCAATTAGCTTAAAAACAAACTTTTTTTGCTAAGAAGGAAATAATCTAATCGAAAACTATTTGCTGGTTCACTCAGGTAACTTGATTCAATAATGTTATGTATCCTTTTGAAAGGAAAAATGTTGTAAAAATCTGAAGCTTTATTATGGAATATGATTCAATATTCCAAATATAAATTTATTTATTTTAAATGAGAAATGAATATTATTGAGGCTCTGGTTAGTGACGAGTTATCGGACGGTTCCACATCTTCTACCATATTAGAAGGAAAATACAATATAAAACTGATTACAATATTAATAAAGTCACCTAAATAGTTAATACAAATTGAAGAAAATTTAAAATGAAGAAAAGGAAAAAAGCTGAAATAAAAAGTTATTAACACAAAATAGGTAAATTGAAAGAACTTGCTTGTTCATTAAGCGTAGGAGATTGTTTATGAATATATATAGATTCTAATGTACGATATCACACTGGTTAGTAATTTGCAAAATTTGGAAATTTCCTTCCTTAATTGGGTGATTATAATCGAAAGAATGGTTACGAATTGAACTAAATGGAGGGGAGCAATAGGGGTTATTAGTTCTAAATGATATTACCATAGGCTGAAAAATTCTCACCTTTAACTTCATCATAGTCTCGCCAATGTAAGTGTACTGGCACTGTCCACATGAGTATTTATGAATGAGACCAGATGACAGTAAAGTTGGGATTTTATCTTTATAAGGGAAGGAAATACGATTTTGATTAGTAAAATTATAATTAAATTTGCTTTAATTTAGTCAACGTTACCGTACTGATCACATTAATAATACTTTTTCATAGATGAGCGAATTTGTTGAACCGTCCGGTAATTTGTACCTTACCCCATGTAGTTTAGTTTCATTGAAAACCAAATTTTGTTTATCCTAATGCCTTTACTATTTCCTGAATAAATTCTTACCACCTGTACCACATCCAAAATAAAGTCTGGGACTGTCAAAGGGACTCTTTATTTACGTACGAATCAACCGCCCGGAACTGCAGCTTGGAATTAGATAGAGGGGAGTATAGCAGTACTCGGGTAGTGGGGGTTAACATAGGTAATGATAGGTCAATGGAAAATTACTATAGATGAGATTGGTTAATGATTTATTATCATCAAACACATTATCATCAAAGTACACTTTGTGTATCATTGTTATTATTATATATTAGTATGATGTATTATTATAAATCCAAGAACTATTTTCCCCAATAAGTGAAGTTTTAGGTATTCATCCCTAAATCCCTGAATTTTCTCATATCTAACAAGGCACCACAAACACAAAGTTTGCATCACAAACAAAAATGTTTTGGTGACAGTTATGCAAGGTTCAATGGAAAGTTTTAATTGGTGCTTTGGAAGATGTTTTCTCAATGGAAAATATATGGCGAGATTATTGACGGAATATTAATAAAGGAAATTTGGGGTTAAGAGAATTATTATTTAACTGTTTCATTTATTTTAATGAATAAATTATTTTAATGAGTAATGAAACAATTTTCAGAATTGCCTGAGTTATTATTAATAAATTTGAAGAATAATGAAACTAAAACAATATAATAAATTAGTAGGGTTTCTTCTCATTTACCGTGTGCTCACACATCATAAATCAAAGTGCAGTTTTCAATATATTTTATAAAGATAGTTATATCTCTCTGGCCTGTTCTTTTATTAGACAGTTTTGCTTCGTAAAATAAAATAAAAAATACAAACGAAACTTTAAGTTGCAAAAAGTACCTTCTCTGAAGAGAGTTTCAGATTGATGAATAATTTATATTGTGTAACAGATTAACTGTCATGGGAACAGATAAGAGATATCAATGATAAAACAAGAGAGGTTGCAATCACAGTTTTTGGTATCTCTGTCTCTCATAGAATCTCGTTACCATCACATTTGTGCGAGATATGAATTTTTCATCAGCCAAAAGTAAACCAAAGGAAGAGTGTGGAAATTGATATTCATGTTGGTGTGATTTGGACTCAAAATGAATTATCTTCTTGAAGCGATGAAGAGTTTCCTGAATACTAAAACTCTTGGTTTTTTTACTTCGAAAATAAAGAAATAAAGTTGTAGTTAGGTAAAATACATGTGCAAAATTCTGATGGAGTAGGACTCCTCTATAATGAAAACCCGTGTGGTGAATGTAGAGTCCTCAATAAAAAAGTAGCCTCTATAGTAAATAATTTGTCTCCAGTCTGCCAAAAAATGGCTTTCATTTTTTTAATCTGATGGCCATTCATGGCAGACTGAAGAAAGTTTGTTCACTATAGAGAGTAGTTCCTTACTCAGTCTGAGTCAGTACTTTATATTCACTATATAGAGAGTAGTTCCTTACTCAGTCTGAGTCAGTACTTTTCACTATTCAGGATTGCATTAAATAAGAGCTCTAATGCAGTAATATTATTAAGATCATTACTGATCTGTTTATAGTAACATGGGAAAGTAGTGATGTATTCTTTTGGATAATCTGAATCAACTATTACTGTTTGGTAAATCGCTGTTATGCTACTGAATATTTTTATTGATTTACCTAATTCTCAAACCGACTGAGTGTTATCAAGAAGACGAAAGTTCCAAGAAAGCATCAGACATAGTAATATAGCAACATATTTTTATGAAAATTTTCAAAAAACAGATCACCAAAACCTCAAATTTCAGTTTTACTGATAATTTTCTGTTCTGTATATTTTTAATTCTTTTCAGTATATAAATTACAAAGTCTTGACTACAACTATTAAAAATTAGTCTACATAGAATAGAACACGTTTCAAAAAGTCTAATTTCTCTTTTACTATTTTCTGATGATGCAGCACATGCTACAGTTTGAATTAAATATTCCATTGCAAACGCAGCCACTTGAGTAAAAAGTATAATTACCTAATTTACTCCGTGCTCACAATGTCTGCCTTCATGAGAATTAATATAACTGCTAATTTAAATGTCAGGGAGCAGTTATTCATATAGAAAGAAAGATTTAAAGCAATATATTTCAAGGATGTAATAAATTGAAACAAAAACTATTGATCAAATCTAAAAGCTGTCGATAGTTTAGTTTATTATTAATGTTTTTAAATAAAAGTACAATGATTGTAGGTGTAATATTCCATTTTCAGATAGGGAAATTCAAATTGACAGTGAATAAAATTAACAAAATTTAAATAGTTACATTAAGATTATTAGGGTCGGACAGGGTATCACTGCACATAATCCCGCAAACTCTGCACTTACTCAAAAACTAAATCTACAAGAAAAACTCTTCTTCTCGTGATGAAATGGTCCTGAATGAGGATGGTTCTTAACTAGTTTCAAAATAATACCTAAATAAATGAAATACTTATTAACAATTTTTCGTGCGCAACTTTTAGAGAGTGTATCGGGGTATCACTGCGCACATGAAGGGGTATTACTGCGCATTGCATAAATACAGCACTTATCTGCCTCACCTAAAACCCTCCTCTCCCCATTTTAATACCCCTCCTCCACCATATCTAAACCTCTTTCTTTACCATCTAAATATTCCTCTCCTCCCATCTAAATCCCATCTCTTCCCATCTAAATCCCTCTCTCTTCCCATCTATATCCCTCTTTCCTCCCATCTTAATTTTCCTCTCCTCTCATCGAAATCTCTCTCTCTTCCCATCTAAATTCCCCTCTTCTCAATCTAAATTTTTTATCTCCCGAATCTTTCTCCCCCCTTCACCATCTTAATTTTCCTGTCCCCATCTAATTGTCAGTGGTTCCCTCTCTCCATGCCCTCTCCCCAATCTAATTGCCCATTACCTCTTAAACACATATATAATGAATCTGCAACAAATTTTACACTTAAATTTGACGTAACTAGTTAACTATTGATATCAAGTAATACAATTCGATCATAGGTTTATTGTTAAAATCAATATTTGATTCAATAACCTCTCACCCCCCACCTAAATACCCCCTCTCCCTATCTTAATACCCCCACATCAAATAGCATTGCTAATACGATCGTAAGGGTATTCTTAATCAATATTATAATTAAATAACACCTCATTCAATATTTATGCCTTTCTTAAGAGCTAATAACTCATAATTTTTATATTTATTCACATACAAATATTGTTATTAATGATGCGCAGTGATACCCCTCTACCTCTAAATTATGTGGGGTATCACTGCGCACGGTTGTGGCGAGAAAACCGTTAAAAGTGAGAAGTGGAAATTGTGACATAAAGTTATTGTTAATGTTTGTGTTAACATGTTGAAATAATATGAATATCAATATCTCGGTTCTAGAGCTATTGGAGAGTTTGCGGGAATTAAAAATCACTAGCGCAAACTTTTTTTAGATCGTTTTGAGAGTACCACATACATGGCGACAAAGCTTTAAAAATATTTATAGGATTGTGGTGCATCATAAAGTTCATGGGGGAAAAGAGATTGCTTGAAATGATGGTGCAATCATATTTAGTCTAAAACAAGTGGTTTTAAAATTATAAGAGGTGTGGAGTGATACCCCATAAAAATGGTATGCGCAGTGATACCTCGTCTGACCCTATTATAAATTAATCAAATAATTTACTCCAAAAACAGATAAAAGATTTATCGCTCGTGATTCAGCAAGTCATAAACAAACAATTATCACCCCCATGAGACTTCCTTCGTTCAACCAGACAATAACTTTCTAGAGTAATGAAGCCTGCTTTAACTTCTTCTTCTCTTATAATTTGTTCTGACAACTAAAAAAACATCACCACAGACATGTCGAAAGCACGTCACGTTTCAGTGCAAGAAATCATCCGCTACTTCCCGTACAGAAAACTTCACCATTCAGAGTACTACATTGTTATTCTAGTAAAGACTTTGGAGTGTTATGAAGACTTGTGGTGAGTCTTAGACTCAGTCTAACATTTGAAACACAAGAAATGAGGGAAATTGCTTCAGCTGTTCATGAATTGAGGGGATAAATCAACAGTGATTCAAGGAAAGTTTCTCTTACAGTTGATTAATTATAACATTGTTCTTAGAAGTTTAGATGAAGGGTCTGATTGTACTTGAAGAAAAGTTGGTAATAAACTATATATGATTGTCTTCCTTTCATATAATTGTCGTAATGTATTTAGAATCTCAGCATTGTATCTATAGTACATCTAAACTTAAAGTTTGAAGCAAATGAGGAAATCCTACTTATCGGCCATTTTCATATTTTCGATCACATTAGGACAAATATATAATAATTATATAACTTTCACATTAATTATAATATTTTTTTCTAACATTATCGAAACTAAGAAACTGGTTTGAGATTTGGAATTTACCCGATATCTCTACATGCCTGCTATTATATATATACTAATTGACCCTATGATGGGAATAATAATTGATAGAATACCTATATTGTAACCTTGTTAACTGATGAATATTTCCTATACAGAATAATGTACGTATTGAAATAGACGAACTAGAATTCGCTTGTGGAATGAGAAGTGATAAAAGGCATTGTATTTGCATAGACTGACACTGTAGATGGTTAATAGTGTAACTATGAGAGGCAATAGAGATCTAATTGCTAATTCATGTTCATCACCAGTACATAGTAGGTATTTAGAAACTAAATGGTTGCTTCTAAGGAAAATATTTTGTAGTGTAAATATGTCGGTTGGCACTACAAAGGTTAGATTTTAAAAGGTTTTTACCACTAAGAATATAGTTTAAACATAATTTTCCTTGGAGTAAATTTTTAAGATAATGTTTTTAAGGTTTCTAACTCATTGATTGGCATTGTAGAATGACCAATAATTAAATATATCGGAGAGTACCTATATTTTGTAAGTATATTTATATTTTTTGAGTGTATCTATAATTTTTAGGTATATCTATATTTTTAAAATTGTAGACGAAAGAAACATTATCTTCTTGGGCACACCGAATTAGTCGTTGATTTGTGTCTTTCAAACCAGTATCGTTGACTTTTTTCTTGAATTAAGAAATTTTCACTTTTTGTATATTTTAAGGTTCAATGAAATTTCAATTCTTTTAAGAACTAACACCGTATAATTTTTTCAATAACTGCTTAGCTTTCTTTTTGTTGAATTTCTGTACAAGAAAGTGAAATGAATATTGTTAAAAAAATTGAATATTCATCATTATTCATCTTGAAACATGATATTTCCAATCATTATTCTCTGCTCGTGAATTTATGATCAAATTTATGAAAAAATGTGTTTGCAATCAACTTCGTCATCTAATGAAGGACACACGTCCACTTGTCTAGTGAAACAGTCCAGACGTATGTAATAAAGTGCACACGTCCAGTGAAACAGCCCAGACGTGAGTAATAAAGTACACACATCTAGTTAAACAGCCCAGACGTATGTAATAAAGTACACACGTCCAGTGAAACAGCCCAGACGTATGTAATAAAGTACAAACGTCCAGTGAAACAGCCCAGACGTATGTAATAAAGTACGAACGTCCAGTGAAACAGCCCAGACGTATGTAATAAAGTACAAACGTCCAGTGAAACAGCCCAGACGTATGTAATAAAGTACACACATCTAGTGAAACCGCCCAGACGTATGCAGTTGACTTCAGAGACTAGATTCAATTAATGCAAAGCTATATGGTAACATATCTTTTGACTCCAGTCACTGAGCCAATTGACAGTTAGGTGTTGACAGTTGTCTGAAGATTAAAGGCAGTAACTCAGTTAGGTAGCAGTTAAAGTCTACTGTTTGCCATAAAGTCTACTGCCATTGGAAAAACTAAAATTCAATTTATTTCAATGGAAATACAAAATTTGTTATTTATTTTTTGAAGATGAAAGATAATTATGGAACAATTAACCAGTAATCTGATGTTCCTTTTATAAATTGATTATATGCATTGAATATATTTGAGGACAAAATATAAGTAAATATATTATTTTTCCAAATGACGAAAATTGTTGTAAAATACCACCAGTGATGTAGAGTATACGTAAGAAAATTAATTGTGCATATTATTAATGGTAACAGAATAATTATTACATCGTTTGTTACTGATAACGTATAGATTTAAATGAAATGAAGTATGAATTAATTTTATTTAGTATTCAAATAATAATATTTAAAAAATCTTTTCAATCCAGCATTGCTGTTACATTCTAAAGAATAAATGTTTTTCTTTTGGAAAGACTTTTATTCATTTTGAGACTATTATTCCTACCCTCATTTACGAATCAACACTTGAAGGCATTCGTCCATTGAGTTCAGAGTTAGCACTGAAACAATGGCGGATATAGTACCATTCTCAAATTGAGAAATAAATAACAATAAAAGCAGCTATGAATTTTATGAGGAAGTGTTTCATATTAAACACTTATCAAATGAGGGGAAGCTATGGTGGGGCCACAGATGAATGAATGAATAACATTCTTTATTGAAAAAAAAAAAAAATTAAGGATATTTCAATAATGTATGACAAAATATTAAAAGATTATATTGATGAATCCCATATATCAATAAATAACCCCTTCAAACTGATTAAAGTTGTTCCTGGGTATTGATTAAGAATGGTTATATAATATTATATGGTCCCATATTACCTTTCCTATCTTAGTTAAACAAAATGTGCCACAAAAATTCTAACGAAGAATCAGAGAAGAGATTAATCCATTACACTATTTAATGTTGGGTAATTTTGGCTCAAATCATTTAGTCTGTTGTTATGACTAAGAATTCTGGGAACACTGTTTCTCGGGGCAACATCATCCCAATATAGTGCAATGTTGTAACAATACTTGCAACATTGTCCCAATATAGTGTCTTTGTTGTAACTATTCTGGCGAAATTATCACAATATATATAGTGGCAATGTTGTAACAATACCTGTAACATTGTCCCAATATAGAGGCAATGTTGTAACAAAATGGCAACACTGCCCCAATATAGTGACAATGTTGTTACAATACTGGCAACATTGTGCCAATATAGTGGCAGTGTTGTAGCAATACTTACGACATTGTCCCAATGCACCCATGAGAAAAATTATTACCTGGAATAGTATCTCTTATTTTAATTATAAACTGTTGTGCTGTGACCCTATCTCAGATATTAACAACTGAAAATGTCTTCACCGCTCTGCAATTCTCTTCCGATTAGGAACATCCACTGCCAATAAACTAACCAATCAGAAGAGCAAACACAGTTAGTTTTAACCCTACCTTCTTATCATAACAGTATGAATCTTCTTCATTATATGGATTAAAATATCATGAGTACATATTTCTATTATTATTGTGAATTAGTTTAACCTTTATTATATTACGAATACATTTATACAAAGCTCTATAATAATTTATTAATTTACTAGGGCCTTAACGTTTGTTTTGGAACCAAAGGCCATATCGCTGACGTAAAAGGATATTGAGTACAGGGTACTGGAAGGAGCGATCAGAGAGGAAAGTGGTTCCATTTGTGGCACCTCTATAAGCTTACTACTACTAAGAAAAGAGTGTAAAAGATTATTGTTATATTCTTTTTATGGTTACTAGCTCATTGATTGGACATTCACCAATCAGTGTTAAGGGGGCGTGTCGCCTCCCGAGCCCCCTGTTAGGTCATTGAACAATCAAGGAGTGTGCAACACAACAAACTAATGGGTACAAGAAACTACATACATTACAGCCATCTATTAGAAGGGTTTCAAAACTTTATGGATTGAGTACACCCTAAGGACACCAAATTTTCAAACTATACACCAGGTGTAGTTTAAGGACCCCAGTGAATGTTTGAATGTATCTATGCTACGGCGTACCTGCATGTCTTATTATTTGAAATGTTATTTAATTCAAATCATGACTTGATGCAGAAAAGAGAAGCTTTTCTTTTTTCCTCAGAGCCAAGTAATGCCAACCAATCAGAGAAGGATTAATATTGAAAAAAATATCTTTTACAAAATTGTTCTCTATGCGGTAGAGCCAAGAATGTTTTGAAAATTGTCACAAGCACAGGTGGCTGCACTATCGGAAAGAAGAGGAAAATGAAGAAGTGATAGTAATTGAAGCCTACGAGTCTACCTAACACAAAAATTTAAGATATATTAAATTATGAGCATGATCCATAGAGCTATCCTCTAAAACTGAAAGTAGCGTTAACAAGTTGATAAATATGATAAAAATGAAAAGATACAGTATATAGAACAAATTTCCTATTGTGAAGTTTAGAAACTTCACAATAGGAAATTAATTTCATTTCAATTTTCATATCAACGAAAAATGTATTCAACTAAAATATATATCAATGAAGTATACTAACCCAATGAATGAATTTGTTCAAACAGCCACTATAGTTTCAATGAAATTTCCTTGACTATATTGCACGGGGTGATAATGAGGGACATGAAGAGGCTAATTGTGACCATTAAATTGCACTCAGAGTCTCATCTGGTGATAATGATGAGGCGTAGTAGTGAGGATGCAGAACAAAGTCATTTTTGATAATTGGCCAAATATAACTAGAGTAGCAATAATAAATGATAATGGAATTAGGTGATGGAGAGATATAAATATTTTGTATCTATTAATAAAAATGGTTCTAAATAATCTTACCGAGATTTTGAAATGTCCGAGTTGTTCGAAAATTGTTCGTTTATTTTCTTAATCATAAAATTGAAAGTACAAGGTCGAGCCATGCTCTTAATCAAACAATAATTATAAGATTACGCTCCTAATCAGAATATTGTAAGTGTATGATCTTAGTCATAGAATATTATAAGTTTATGGTCATCTGATTATCTAAATCATTCATTTTAAAAAGCAAAACATTGGATATAAAATGATAAATTATGTGTAATTGTGCTAAAATTTATACCTTTTCACCCTGAAAATATATACCATTAGAAATGAACTAGTTTAACATTTAGTTATATTATGTAACAGTGTATTCAAAATCAGATCCAATTAATTTCCAACTTATGCTTCGAAACTAATTATACATTTTGTATTTTTCCTGAGAGTGTTTAATTAGCTTTCCTTAACACGGTTCTTTTAAATTAATAAATATAAATTAGTAATTCTTTGATCAAAATGTTTGTATTGAATAATTAACTGATGAATTATTTCAGAAAGGTACTGGGAAATAACTATTATAACACTACCGCATTATATTGTCAATTAGATGTGATGTCTAAATTTTAGAAGATTATATAATATCTAAATACTGAATGAAGTTGTATAATATTTATATAACTAATTGCACATATCAATTAATTACTATTAACTGTAAATACTCAGATAATATCCCCATTATACATATAATAACTCACTATTTAATAAAAATCTTCATTAAAATGAATTATTCATTATAGGGAATAATTAAATTGAAGGTGAACAAATCTTAGGTTTTATAATTTCATTATATAAACGATAGCCAGACTTTCCTCAGCAAAGAAATATTCTTTTCCAGGTTTCACCCAAAACCTTCGTGAGAATTTCAAGCAAAAGTCAACCTAATTCAAATAAGTAATGAATGAAGAGGTTTTTCTTCAATAAACCTGTGGCTTTTGGTACTCCAAATCCTGAATATACTATTTAATAGTAGATATACTACTAAATAGTTAATATAATACTAAATAGTAAATATAATACTAAATAGTAAATATACTACTAAATAGTAAATATACTACTAAATAGTAAATATACTACTAAATAGTATATATACTACTAAATAGTAAATATACTACTGAATAGTAAATGTACTACTAAATAGTAAATATACTACTAAATAGTAAATATACTACTAAATAGTAAATGTACTACTAAATAGTAAATATACTACTAAATAGTAAATATACTACTAAATAGTAAATATACTACTAAATAGTAAATATACTACTAAATAGTAAATATACTACTAAATAGTAAATATACTACTAAATAGTAAATATACTACTAAATAGTAAATATACTACTAAATAGTGAATA
>CANNZV010003746.1:0-55417 GCA_947561585.1 Caprella mutica
ATTTCATCAACATCGTCTTAGAAGAGATATTAAATATCTAGATGATGAGAATAATAATGACATGTGAAATATATATGAGTTTACAGTTTATACCATGAATTCACTGAATAACAATGAATTAACTATATACAACATCTTTTTATAAAGTTTTTTGTAACTGAATCTACTACAAGTATTTTGATTTCAAAATCTTACATTATCGTCATATTTTGAAAGCTAAATTTTCATTAAATTTATAAGATAAGTGGGTGCTAGTTTGGTATGCGATCTGTTCGGTCGATGTGATCTGATAATGCATTATTTTAATTTTAATTTGATAATTTTTAAGTTTAAGTATCTGTGATACCAAACAAACAATATAGACGAGATATATCCTGTCTCATATTGTCACAGTGCATTCAAAGTAAATTAAAATTAACAATCATTAGAGCTATATATTAACTGCCTATTTTACGTTATATTCATATAAGTTAAGTAGGAGGTAGTTTATATAAGGATATTTTTTTAAAGTATTTCCAAACTAAAGCCCATATTACACTGTGGCGCTCGCCACACTCCGCCCCTTTTCTCTCTCTAATAGCGAACAATTTCATGGCGAGCGCCATGAAATAGTGATCGCCCATTGCGCGATAGAATTAACGAACACTGCCACCGTTTTAGAGGTGATGAAATGGTAACTGAAGCCTGCTGAAGAGATTTGAAGTAGTTGAAAAAGTATTTTCTTTTTTTCAGTTTACAAGTTATTTAAGACTCTGTATGGCTACTGCGTGATACATTGTAGAATCTGCATAAGAAATAATCAGGTTTTGTATAAAAAGAATTAACACTTCTGTGTAGAATGTAGTGTTGCCATACAATAAATAGATTTTTTTTTTAATATACAGTATGGAATTGCTTCACACAACTATCAAGGAGATGACCTCGAATTATATTGTTACGATTCACTTCATAGTAAATTTTTCAATTTTCCCTAAATTTAAATGTATCATGACCCAGATTCAGAGTAATTTTAAAATTATGGGAAAAAAATCCTATTCTACGCAGAGTACAGAAATATATATGTTACTGTATCCTGATTCTACGTACTATTACTACCACCAGCTGCACAATTACTGCCAAATCGACTCGTCTAGTGTAATAGCAATAATTTAGAATGGCGAGCGCCATATCTGTAGAGAGAGACAACAGCGCCATGGCGAGCGCCACAGTGTAATACGGGCTTAAGGCTCTGCATATGTAAATGGCATATAATTATTTAACGAAATAATATATTAAACTATGAATATCGTATATCTTATATCCTTCATATTTTCTAATAAATTATAACCAGATCGCATGCCAAACCAGTAAATGAAACTCAGATCGCATACCAAAATAGCACCAATAATTACTAATAATTATTATCCTTTTTAATTGGAGGTTTATACCTTTCTTTTAATCAGTACTTAAAACTTACTTATTAAATTGCCTTAACATTTTCTTCGTTTCAATAATTATAACAATTATTTTAACATATATTTTTGATGTTACATAAAGTTGAAAATGATACCTGTATGGATTCGAAACTTATATTTTTATAATTTGTGGTGTTTTTGGTTTGAAATTAGACCTCTCTTTTAAAAGTGATCCGGAGAATTTGTCGACCGTAATTTTTCGACTGAAAAATTTATCAAAAGAACAATTTATCTATGGAAACTTTGTCACAAGAATTCATGTTTTAAAGAATGTAATAAACTTGGTTAACTATAGTAATACTACTGAGCTGGTTAGAGGTACAAACTGTATCGACATAATCTATTTTTAAGTTAAATATTTGAAATACTGATACTACGGAAATACATTAATTAAATATTGTATAAATTATTAACACAAAATAAACAATTTTTTTTCATTAACGCCTCAATTCCAACAAAGAAGCATCATTTTCCCAAAAAAATTTTAATTGGGTTTCAAACATTTTTGCAATTTACATTCAGATTGAATCGCACATTAAATTAATATATTTTATCACCAGAGTATTATTAAATCTCAAGGTCTACATACTCCAGGACATCCATTATGATTATTAATGTCCTGAATATTACAATATATTTATTCAGAAAATTAATAAACATTATTCCATAACTTATATAATACTGAATACTATATATTATATTTGTTTGGCTATAAATAATGCATACCTCATCCCTTTGAAGCAAGGTATTTGTATATCGAGTTATTCTAATATATTACGTACGTATCACACCGTCACACACTATTCTTATATCGCATCATTGCGAGGAAACACAGTAATTAAATCAGTCATTTGTTGGTGTCGGTGAGTAAATCTACGGTGTTACTCTCCTCTCTCGGCACATCCATCAGAAGCTGTGAGGAGTCAAAACTAGGGAGTCTTTCCATCAATTTTGGTAAATAATTCATGAGTACCGATGTATTTGATGGCAAGTAGGGAATCTGTAAGTAGAACTATTGGACAGAATGCCATAGTGGTATGTATGAGATTATTCGATTGACTGTTACAGTTGAAAATTATTTATTGAGAACTAAAAAATAGGATAACCACTCAATTTCCCGACCTTTGCAGTATTCGGGAAGTGGGCATTGAAATAGGTAATGATCAAATCTGACTTCTTAGAAATTTCTTATTGATCTATTGTGTCTCACTTTTCGAGAACTCTGAGTGTAATGTAATGTTCAAATACTCTCTAGTTACCATTTATAGATTCAATTTCAAAGTATTGTAGTTTAACTTTTTCAAAATACAGTATCGAGCTGTGTTTTGTACTATTAACATTTAAATCTTAAACAATAAAGGGCAGCTTTAAATAGAATTTGATAAAATCCGCAAGATACGTCATTAAATTGCAAGATTTTACACAACTATATTAACAAGATAATAATTAATAAATTGAATATTTTAAATACAATATTTTTCAGTAATTATTTTTTATAATTTCATTCATAGAATAATACGCGAGATAATAACATTTAAGTGACAATAAACTACCTAAACGTTTATTACAAACTAAATATACTCCCCAAAATTACCTTACACGCTCTTCATTTCAGATTATCGGTACAAATATTAGAGAGGAAATAGAAATATCCGATCTTACCAGGATATTAATTAATGGAAATGCATATTACTGTAGTCAAAAGATGGAAGAGTTAACATTCGCTATTAACCAAATGATTAATTAATGAAACGAGAGGGAAAATGTTTAGTCTGAATTTTGACTGGATTATCAACAGGGAGAATTGAAATGATATTTACATATTGGTTCACTAATCCCTTAATTAAACTTTCAAATAATTTATTCGTTTAAACCTATTTTACATTTACAACTAAATTTATATTTTATTCATTCATATCAATTTAAAAAAATATTAAATCTAATTTTTCTTTACATAAATATATGTACATACACACGTAGGAATAACTATATAATGATTAAATAATTCAATACTCATGCAGCTTAATTAATTGGTTTTATAAAATACCCGCCTATAATATTCACTGTATTATTTCCTATTATATGAAACTATTTGTGCATAAATTCTCAATTAAATGAAAAGTCATACTTAACTGGCCATGGGATAAAAAATGATTTATAGTATCAAATCGTATTAACATAATACTTTTTACAGATAAATTATATTTGTATCTACGCCAATTTTTTTTCTTGATAGATATTATTAAAACGATTGCCCGTGATGAAATTTAAAAAATTCCTAACATTTCCTCTCTGTTAATAGAATTTCTTGTAATTCATAACTGCCTCTACAGGGAGGCGCAAAAAAAAGGAAACCCATTTTCAAATTAGTTTACTTTACAAACCATCGAAGCTAGAAATTTTCTAAAAACCCATTTTTATTCGTTTACTTTTTCTGCATATATCTAGTTAATATGTTAGAAATTACGACGAGAATTAAACATCCTGTAGCGAATTAACAAAATGGAAATAAAAAAGAACTTGCGCGAGGACGAAAACACAAAAAAGTTCATAAATGGTATAATTTTTTTTTTTTTATAATATTTGTCTATATGGTTTCATAGATGGTGAGGTTGAATGAGGTTGAACCTGTTCAAAGCTTCCAGGGCTTAAATAACTACTTGTCACCACAAAAACTCTTTGTTCTTATGACAAAAAACGGTAGAATTTAATGTTTTTACATCCATTTGAAATGAATTATACTTATGAATTTTTTTGGAATATATTGTCCTCGCGCAAGCCCTTTTTATATCCAATTTTTCAATTCTCTGCAGGATGTTTAAATTTTGTCGTAACTTTTAACAGATTATCAAGATAGATGCAAAAAAAGTAGAAGAGTAAAATCGTGTGTTAAGAAAATTTCTAGCTTATATAGTTTGTAAAACAAGTCAATTTGTAAATGGGTTACCTTTTTTTTTGCGCCACTCTGTATAAGCTATTGCATATATTTTAGTGTCATATTTCGATTGACTGATTTGTGCTTTAATTTTCAATAATTGTATATTTTATTTGTATGTATATTAACTGTTTAAGATAGCTAAAGGAATATCCAAAGGTATAAAAACAACTTTTGTGGACAAATTCATGTTATTTAGATACGGTTATAGGTAAATTCTCCCGCGGAAAATTCCACCACGGAAAATTCCACCAGGAAAGTTCCACTGCTGGTAAGTTTCACCACGGAATATTCCACCGCCGGAAAATTCCACCACGGAAGATTCCACCACACAATACTGGATTTCATTTACAGAAGGTATACAATTGAATAAAACTGATTCAAAGAAAAATGTGTTTTTGGTGGTAACCGAACAACATTTCATTATTCATAAAAAAATTCATATATATATTATTATTTATCACCCTAGTTTTTAATTGCACCAATATATTTCAATTTAAATCGGCGACGATAAGAGGTGTAAAAAATGAATTTGACACGTACTGAATTAAAATGTTAAATTAGTATCGATATATTTTAATATAAAAAGAAAAATAACCAAGATGATGCGTAAACTATTACAAAATAAAGTTTAAATATAATGCGTTTCCACTAAATTTTGAACATAGGGTTAGGCAGGGAAATTGCAATACATTAACTAACTTCGATCTGAAACCACAGACACACGAATAAAAATCATAACTTCAAAACTCACATACGATACTTAAATCATAACACTTATAGACTATAGTTTCTTTTGATATGCAACATCTTAATATAAATTTGGTTCAACAGGTCTCTGATTTAAATTGACTCTAAAGAAATACACACTAAAAACATGCTTGTCATATTACTGCTTAATATTAACCTTTTCAATAATGCAACGAAAAAAAATTATTTTGTATCAAACATCAAAATCTGAACTTAGTGTTTCTGTTGATAGATTCAAGAAGCTAAATTTAGCAGTGTTGCCACAGGTTGGTGTTCCAATACCAGCGTCATATTCTGTCACGATTTACCAGTTAAATGCCTAAATGCCTATATGATGGCCGGAATATTAACTGTTTTATATTTAAAAGGAAGATTTGTTCACTTATAATTTTATAATTATCAATTACCTAGACATAGAAATACATTTTAAAATGAAAAAAATGATTTATACTGTTCATTTGTATATTTTTTTTAAAATGGTGGAATCATCCACGGTGGAATTTTCCACATCTGGCATTTAACGCTGGTGGAATGTTCCGCTGTGGAATCTTCCCGGTGGAACTTTCCGCGGGGGACTTTCCGCAGTGGAATTTACCGGCCACGTTTAGATACATATACAAATGGGATCTGGAAAATTGATCGAAAGCAATTGACCGAAAACTATTCATCGAAAGCAATTGATCGAAAATGATATTGGATCGATTTACACTAATTGACAATGATAACTAAAACCATGGATTGCCAGATAAACTTACTTGCAATATATTACAGCTAGTAGATCTTGTTACCATGATTTATATATAATAATAATAATTTATACGATAATAATATATAATAATTATTTATGTATAACATTTCTTCAATCAACTGTTTTTCTATAACAAAGAATTATATGCTTTGAAATATATTATAATTTGAAGAACTTTAAGATTTCATACTTTTAGAATTTAGATAGTTCTAGATAAATTATGAAATGAAAGTTAAATAATTAATTAATTTGGTATAGGTTTAACGTCTGTTTCGGAACCAAAAGCCATATCACTGACGGCAAAATGGAATTAAATACAAGAGATAGGAAGAAGCAGTCAGAAAGGAAAGTGGATTCATGAACAAAGTCACTTAACACTGTCGGTGACAATGCTCACAGATGCAGAAAAGCTACTCTGTGAGTGCAGTCACTTAATTACCAAAGATGTAACAAAAAGTGACACTAAGCACCGGTTGGTGCACTCACAGATGGAAGAAAAAAAGGAATTGATCTATTCGATCAATTTTCCTTTCGACCAATTTTCCTTTCGACCAATTTTCCTTTCGATCACTTTTCCATTCGATCAATTTTCCATTCGATCAATTTTCCATTCGATCACTTTTCCATTGGATCAATTGCTTTCGATATATTGTTTTCGGTCAATTGCTTTCGATCAATTTTCCTAGACCCATATACATATATACCAAAACATCATTCATCACTATTAGTTTCTGCAATAACATAATAATATATTTTCATATAACTTATAATACTATAAATAAATGTACAGCTATAATTGAACACTCTCATTGATACGAACTGGGCTCCATTTATTGTGAAACAATATATAATTAATTCTTCTACATCAGAATGTAAATAGCCATGAAATAGTATATGGTGTGAATTTTTTTTCTCTCTGATAGTCGAAATAAATCACAGTTCAAGTAAAATCCCTCCCCCCCCCCCCCCCCCCCCTTTACACTTCAGATCCACTAATGTGGAATATCAATCAGGAAGGAGAGAAAGTAATTGATGTCGGAGAAGAAATTCATTGCAACATTTCATGTCCAAAAGCACGTGAATTAAAACACTGCATGTAATATATTGGAGATTCAAAGGTTTTATATTCGTTTCCATTGATAAGAAAAGCTTTTGATCATAAAATGAATTGGTTTATTTGGATATCATGGTACTATATATGGAGAGTATCGAAAATACGTAATGGAATCATATTTATACCTAATCAAATTTTAAATTAATATTCGTTTAATATAAAATCACATTTTGATCCCTCTTAAATTACTATCAGCGTAAGTCCCTCTATTATTTTATCTTATATGTTTGCTGATTAATTCTAGACTCCCGTCAACCTCTAGATCATGCATGTTCTTTTTATCTTGTAAGATTTCAACTGTATGGGATGAAGTGATTGATGATCTCTCGAGAGATTGGATGCCTCCCTTTGAACCCTGAGCTCAAAATGGAGTGAAAATAGCTGCATAGAACATTAGGGCGACGTGTTTCCAGAGATATAGAACTTTCCAGACAGATTGTATTTCCAGTTAAACTGAAATACAGATATTCTGAAAATACATCCAGTTATATTCGAAGACTGATAAACTGAATATCGGAGAGGAAAATACTGCATGATAATCGAACCAATAAAAGTTCATGTTGTACAGATTGTGTCTTAACGGATAACGAAGTAAAAATGAAAAACTTTTTGCGTTATTTTTACTCCCAATAACTCGTAATTCTGAAATAACGAAGGAAAAATAATTTCAGAAGACAACACAAAATACGTTTTACAAACTAAAGTCAGAATAGTATTTATGAATCAAATCACTACCAAATACTAAGGACTTTGTAGAAAAGCCTAAACACATATTTCTACTCAAAGTGAAACAAAAAAATCTAGTAATTACAATTATTGGAGCTATAATGAATTCGTACACTGTGTTATACCAGGGCGCTAGCGTTAGGGTTCCAAATAGCGGTAAGTGACGACGATTATAAAGTTCACAAGTTTATTAAGTAGAATAGGAATAGGAGGGTGTAGCATAAATTACATAATGAAATAATGTCATTAGTCTGCAACAAACAAAATACATATAGAAAGATTATAATCACCCTATATAAACCCCAATTAGCTAATACAATTAATACCTAACAATAATTATCCCTTAAACCCAAATACCCCATTGTGCTCAAATATGTAGATATCCTCAAATACCCAATTATAGTTAAGTATTCCTCGATTCATATAGATTGCATTAATTCTATTAATTCACATGAACAAAGATTATAGTATGAATTTAGAATTTACCCACTGTTAAATCAACCGACCTTACACTAAACTTGATGACACTAAAATGACTAAAATGTACGGTATGGAATGAGAGTGAACTGTTAGTATCACTACTCTGAACAGGTAGAGAGTGACACCTGGCGGTGGCGCACGGTAACATGCCTCCCCACCAGCTCTATTCCATACCTAGAAAAATTAACCAATTGCCAAATAACTCTCTTAATCTAATATTGATTCTATAACTAAACTAAATTTCAAAATTGCATTACCCCCTTCCCCCCTTTATCAAGTATATAGCAAACCAAAGTTCTATAAACATGGAAAGAAATTATACATTTGAAAAGAAAATATTCATATAGCTACAACACAATACTTCAATATACATTATTTTATAAATATAAATGACAACAATTTTTTTTATTTAGAAAAACACTAGATCAATTTTTTTTTTTTTTACAAAACAACAACAGAAACTACATAATACATACAATCCAAAGTACAAAACATAATTTATTTTTTTGATTTGCACTTTCGTTCCAAAATTCTATATTGCACACGAGGTAAATCTTTTACTGCACCCATAGATCTTGTACGAAGCCTAGGTGGAACTGAATCAAATAGTATCGGCGTGGAGCAAAAGTTCTCAACATCTTCACCGCTGCATTCATTCAACTCAACATAATCATCCACACCTTCATGCACATCTTCATGCACATCTTCATGCACATCTTCATGCACATCTTCATGCACATCTTCATGCACACCAACATCATCAGACAGTGTCGCAACGATATTCCTCGTGTTCATCAGCAAATTACTCCCTCCTTCTTTAGTACAAGCATCAAACTCCCAAAATTGATTAGGAGTATCGTGGAATGGGAATACAATATCATCATTATTGTTCTGAGGACCCGCATGGTCATCGTGCTCAAAAGAATGGCGGTCAGGACCTCCCTCAGCTTCACCAGCACATCTCGAGGAAATAGGTAAATCCTATGCATGATGCAACGAAGCGGAAGCAGGATACTGCCGCGACTTGATGAACGTATTGCTACGTAAATGTGCCTCAACCTCCATGTGCTTTCTACAAAAGTAACAGTCAATCGCTTCACCCACGTTGTTGAGGATTTCTCTGTCACTTAGAATGTTAGCACCAGCTGAAGCATCCTCAGATTTCAATCGTTCAAATTCTCTGTCAGAAGCGGAAACATAATACTCAGAGAAATTACCGCTCTCTGTTTCATCAGAATCTATTCCAGACATACTCTGAAATGAACGTAAGTCGTTATAGGGTTGGTAATCATTATAAATGTTCACATCATTCATGTTAAAATCTAGGTTCAAGAACCAAGGATGATTTTGTAAGTATTTAGGAGGCATTTTAAACAATATGAGATCTCTATGATGACCTGCAATTACTTTACCAGATACCATATCTTCCAACTTATACGTAACGTTATTAGAATTTACGTAAGAAATTCTGTACGGTCCAGAATACTTCAGAGATAACTTATTAATGTTAAGATGATCTGTCACTGGAATTTTCTTAATTACATAATCACCTAATTTAAAAGAAACATATTTAGGATGACCAAGTTTCCATTTTTGTTTGAGCTCATCAGACTTTATAAGAGGAACTTGTTTGTTACTATGAGTTTTGGATAGCAAAAACGAGCTCGGTGACATATTAAGTTTGCTATGAGAAGTGTTATTATACGCAATTAGAGCTTTAGATAGATTATCATCCCAATCTTTTGGTTTGTCTGAAAAATTTCTGAGTAAAGTTTGAATAGATCGATTAACACGCTCGATAGCGCCATTGCTACTTGGTGAGTAAGGGGTTGTAAACTTATGTTTAATTCCAAACGAATCTAACATATTCGTGAACTCCACAGCACGAAACTCGGGACCATTGTCCGATAGCAATTCTACTGGAACTGATGGCAAGTATGGAAGGATCAAATTTCTAAAGGTATCAGATACGGTCTTTGAACTCTTGTTTTTAATAGGAGCTGCATACACAAATTTGGAGTAATGATCCACAACTACAACACAAACAACATTCCCTCTACTTGTTCTAGGCAAAGACAAAAGATCTATAGCTAACAATTCAAATGGAAATGTTGTGCATATTTTAAGGGTAGGTGGAAATATCTTGGGACTCGAAACTTTAGATAGCTGACACTGTGGACAAGTAGTACAAATTTCATTGATCATTTTATACCTAGAAGGGTTCCAACAGAGACCACCGACAAGGTGCAACAATTTGTCTCTTCCAATGTGTCCAAATTGGATGTGCATCAACAGAGACAAGTCAGTGAGCACATCACGACTGACAACAGGAATTAATTTTTCATGTTCGGTAAAGTACAAAATATTATTCTTAACTATCAGGTTAACAAAGTAATTTCGCCACAAGTTGAATTTATTGGTCCACTTAGAAGAATGAATATTTGTTACATATTTTAGCACTCTATGTGGGAGGTCACTTTTATTACCTGCTCTGACTTAAATAATGGAACTCATTAGGAGAAACCTATTGTTAAAGAATTGGGTCTTAGATAACAATGAACTATTATATAGAGGTGTCAGAGAAAAAGACTTAGTCTAGATAAATGAGAAATGTTTTAAGATAGATATTGGAAAAAGCATTTAGTTAAACTATTAGAAATAGGACAATAGCCTCAAATATTTACCTGCGACCAGTTAGGCCATAAATCTTATTGTGTAATACCTTTTCCTAATTAGACCTGCGAAATGTAACTGAATAGAAACTGTAGCTATAAAAGAAGTTGAACTCAAACCCCAAATTGTTAGTTGGGTGATGTACATCTCTAAATGAGTATCCTAGGTGTCTGTAACCAGTGCGATAAGTGAATAGAAGATAACTCACGTTGAATCGTCATCATTACCCTATCATATATATAGGAAGTTGAAGAAAGAGAAACAGTAGAAGAAGTGGTGTCTGGGAAAGTAAGTCATCTGAAACTGAAATCTCAGAGGCTACAATTGGCGCCCAAACAAAGCGAGCCCTGGCAAATCCTGGTGAAATCTGAGCGCAAATCCTGGTGCAATCAACAAATTCTACAGCAACGAAGAGGAATGAAGCAAACGAAAAGGTTACAGAACTGAGGAGCGAGAGAGAGAGAAAAAAAAAATATTCTTCCCAACTCTCCACAATCAGACATCAGCGATCAAACACTACGACATCAGACACTACGATATCAGGCACTACGATATCAGACACTACGATATCAGACACTACGATATCAGGCACTGCGATATCAGGCACTACGATATCAGACACTACGATTCAGGCACTACGATATCAGGCACTACGATATCAGACACTACGATATCAGGCACTACGATATCAGACACTACGATATCAGACACTACGATATCAGGCACTACGATATCAGGCACTACGATATCAGACACTACGATATCAGACACTACGATATCAGGCACTACGATATCAGGCACTACGATATCAGACACTACGATATCAGACACTACGATATCAGGCACTGCGATATCAGGCACTGCGATATCAGGCACTACGATATCAGGCACTACGATATCAGGCACTACGATATCAGACACTACGATATCAGACACTACGATATCAGACACTACGATATCAGACACTACGATATCAGACACTACGATATCAGCACACACCAGGTAGCAGAGACAGAGGCAGGCAACCGCAAGAATTGAAACACAAAGGAAGTACCAGCCGTCGAATAATGAATCGTAAGTACCATTAAGAGTTTAAACACCATTTTTTTCTAAACTTTCGCTCTCATTATAAAATTAGTATATTTATATAGTGTACGTATGTACTTTCAGTCCATTCACCATTCCAAATTGATTGATCTGAATTTGGCTAATGTCATCATTGAAGAAGTTACAAGATAGGGTGCATCACTATAAATTACGTAATAGAAAACTTGATTTCGAAATTGACCAAGACAAAATGGCAGGGGATTCACCAAGTAGAGAAACAAGTACTCAATCTAACAACACAGACAATGTAAATGCACAGATTCTTAATACACACATTTTGAATGACAACATTCCTGTATTTCGAGGAAATGCACGAAAAGACGAAACTGATTTTAAAAGTGGAGTTGACGTTGAAAGTTTCATTAAAAATCTAGAAAACCATTTTGCAAACCTCAACATAAGAAATGATTATAATAAAAACTCTTTATTATTCAGTCATGTCGATCCAGTGAATGGCGACGCTAAATTGCTTATTTCAACATTCAAAAATGACGGTGATCTACCTTATGAAACTGTGAAGCACAGTTTACTTTCGTCCTATGGAACGAAAAGAAACTTTCAGCGAAGTTCCCAAAATCTTATACATAATCAACATTTAGATCCATCACATATTGTAACTACAACGGGCAATATTTTGAATAATGTAACGGAGTGTATAGAGGCAATGTTTGACAAACCAACCTTTGCTGGAATTGACAGAAATTTAGCAGTGACAAATGAGGTAAACCTCATTGATTTCATGAAAAGTTCTTTGTTTCACATTATGCTGAGTTCTCATGCATCCCAGCATCTTTATGAAAGCAGCATTTCGGAAAGTAACGTGAATACCAGTTTAAATAACCTAAACTCTGCAATTCTAGCAAAAGTAACTTCATCCAATAACAGAAATCCTTTGACAAAGTATGACGAAGACGCTAGGTATAGGAACTATACTCTGACCACTTCAAATGGAAAGTATGAACATAACAATTACAAAGACTTCAAAATGCAATGCCAAATTTGTAGAAAAACTAATCACAGGACAGAGAAGTGTTATTTCAAGGACACACACTGGAACCCCAGACAGTCTAGGGTTAAAGACAGGCGCACACACACACCGAGTAGATACAATAGGGATTATAGTAGGGAGAGATACTATCAGACACAAAATAGGCAAAAGTACTACCAGTCACCAAACAGATATCAACAAAACCAGTACAGGGGCCGTCACTCTAGCAGACCGAGATCAGGAGAAAGAAATAGGCAGACAAGTCGTTATAGGTATAATAATTGACAACAAATGAATACATCATACATTAATATTGCAATGTCTAATTTGAAAATACCTGTAATAACTGGGAAAATTAATAATAAACTTATTGACATTCTCATGGACACGGGTTCTTCATGTTCCTTAATTCGGGAAAATTTATTACCAAAACATATTAAATTAAAAACATACTCTGGATTAATTCTTGATGCAAATAAAAAGAAAATAGAAATTTTGGGTCAAACTTTAATTGATATTCAAACTCCTGATGGTATTATTTCAAATATAGAGATCTTGATTATTGACGATGAATCAAAATTACCTATAGATTGTCTCATGGGTATGAATGTTTTAAAATATTCCCAGTTGAATTTTGTAAAACAAACAATATCATTTACATTGCCTAAATACCATGATTTGAGAAATCATGGAGTTAGATTAACACTGTTAAACAACAGAATATATAATCGAAGAGAGAGTGACGTATTCTACTTAGCTAAAAAGAGAAAAGTAACTTTTTCTGAAGTTGTAAAACAATTGACTTTTGTAAAATATGCAAAGAATTGTAAAAGAAAAAGAAAGGAAAAGAGGAGCAGATTCAAATATAATAATGACCATGTTAACTCAAATGTTACAGTAAACGAAGATAGTAAAATAAATAATCGAAATATAGAAAATGTTGAAATGAGGATGGAAGAAAATGGAAAGATTGAAAGCACGCGTAAAAATGAAAGCAAAAATGAAGTTGCAGATAACACTAAAGAGCATGAAATTATGCCAGACACTAAGAGAAGTAATGAAATTAATATTCACTTGAAACATGATTTGCTGTTAGAAAGCAATATGAACGTGATAAGTAACGTAAAACTCAATAAAAATGTTAATATCGATGGATGTGAAGTAATGATATTAAAAAATGAACTGAAAGAAGGCATTGTTGTAGGAGCAACTGTATCAAAAGTTGTAGAAAATGCAGTAAATATCTCCATTTTAAATGCAACAAACAATGAAGTTTTATTGAAAAGGGGACATATGATTTCAAAATGTATTGTCTTGGATGACATTGATCAGATTTTAAATCTAACGGAAAGTGAAAGAGAATGTAAAGAATATGATCCATTAACTATAAATGATATAAAATGTAATGATAAACAAATTGAAGGCGATCTAATACATTTATTAAACAGATACCGAAGTACATGCTACAAAGAAGGCGAAGATCTAGGTTGTGCCAGGAACGTAGAACCTTTTGATATAAAATTAACTGATAACAAACCTATTTTCAGGAGGCAATATAAAATACCTCATTGTCATGAGAGAGAAATTGAGAAACAAGTAAATAAAATGTTGGAGAATGATATTATAGAAGTAAGTGATAGTCCGTACAATTTTCCAATCTTACTTGTATCCAAAGGAAATGGAGAAAAAAGATTGTGCGTGGACTTTAGAAGCCTAAATAAAATAACAGAAGATATAAGATATCCATTACCAGTTATCTCTGATATTATTCATTCATTAAATGATCAGACAATATACTCCTCAATCGATCTTGTAAGTGCGTACTGGCAATGTAAAGTAACAAAAAAGGCATCAAACATGACAGCTTTCTCTACCAAAACAAATCATTATCAATTCAAGAGATTGCCATTCGGTCTAAAAAACGCACCGATCTACTTTTCTAAAATTATTAATTCAGTACTTTATGATATCCTAGGTGATGGTATACTGTGTTATTTGGATGATATCATTATATACTCTAGGAATAATGAGGAACACTTGCATAAATTAGAGTTGATGTTGAAGAGGTTAGAAAGAGCTAATCTGAAAATTAAAACTTCCAAGTGTCAATTTTTTACGGATAAATTGAAATTTTTAGGATTTCAAATCTCCAAAGAAGGATTATCAGTCGATACAGAAAAACAAAAATTAATTCAAAATTTAGCTAACCCAACAACAAAAACAGAATTGCAAAGCTTCCTTGGCAGTTTTAATTTTTATCGCTCTTTTGTTAAAAATTTTGCATCTATTAGTAAACCCCTATATGCATTATTAAAGAAAAATACAGAATTCAAATGGACCGACGACCACACACAAGCCGTAGCTAAACTCAAATCTGTTCTAACAAAGCCACCTATTTTGAAATGTCCTGATTACACAAAACCCTTCTACTTATCAACAGATGCATCCAGTTCAGGAATAGGAGCAGTTTTAATGCAAGAAAAGGACGATATTCTTTTTCCGATATCGTACATATCGAAATCTCTAACTAAATCTCAATCTAATTACGCAACAAGTAAATTAGAAATGTTAGCTGTAGTTTATGCTTTACAACAATATAGACATATCATTTTGAATTATAATGTCACCTTATTTACGGATCACAAACCGCTTATTCATATGTTTGATAAACAAAATTCGCCTGGATGCTTGGGAAGATGGGCAATTTTATGTAGCGAATACGATTTAAGAATTAAATATTTACCCGGTAAACTTAACCACTTCGCAGACACACTTTCACGACTTAGTGATGTAAATTCACAAAGTGAATTTATAATTGAAAACATTGAGAGCAATCTTACAGAAAATGTTTATAATATAAATAGTATTCAAATCGAAGAACATCCTAAGATGAATTGTCCATTGCCATGTGATATCAATGAATTAAAATCAGAGCAGCGCAAGGACGAATATTGTATTTTAATACGTAAATCTATTTTATCCAAAAAAATTGCTAAAGATAACCATGATCGCATACCGAAAAATTTATATCAATTCAAATTAATAAACAATCTAATTTTCTTTAACAGAAAGATATTTAGATCTAAAGTCGAATATAATTATATTGTTCCCTACATACCTAATTCATTAATAAATAAAACTATGGATAAATGCCATAACCACATATTAGCAGGTCACAAAGGTGCAGAAAGAACTTATAACTTATTCAAAATTAATTTTTATAATATTAATGAGAAAACCTTAATCGATGAATATTGTTCGAAATGTGAATTGTGTATTAAATCTAAATCAATACCTAAGAAAGTACCTCTAAAAGCATATCCCATACCACTAAAGCCTTTTACAACTGTTGCAATAGACTTACTTGGTCCTTTAACTTCAAGTGACGGATATAAATATATTTTAGTTTGTAAAGATTTTACAACGCGATTCGTTATATTGGCTCCAATAATGGATAAATCAGCAGCTTCAGTAGCCAACGCCTTACAAAAACACCTTTTTGCTAATTACGGTACACCAGTTACCTTAATATCTGATAACGGATCAGAATTTAGAAATGAGTTAATGGAGAAAATTGCTAAATTCTTTAATATAACTAAAGTAGAAATAACACCCTATCATCCTAATTCCAATGGTCTAGTTGAAAGAGTGAATAGAGAAATTTTAGTCCTATTAAGACTGTACACACAGACTGAAAATAATACATCTTGGCATCATTTTCTTCCAACTTTTCAACTTCAACTGAATTCAACATTTAATGAAACACTAGGGGAGACGCCATTCTTTGGTCTATTTGGATATGATAGTAATCATGTAAGTTCAACAGAAGAAAAAATAAATTATAGCGACGATCAAGTGGAAAATCACTTGGCCCACCAGAGAAAAATTAGGAAATTCCTATGGGAAAATTTGAAAAATAATAATGAGAAGTCTATATCAACCTGTAATAAAAAAAGAAAACAAAAATTAATAGAAATTAATGATAGAGTGTTCGTGAAAACACCGATAAAACCATCTAATAAAATGGATATGAAGATAGAAGGACCGTATGTGGTCACATCTAAAAAAGGGAATGGATACAATTTGAAGGATATTAATAGTTCAAAAACTTTGTTTCTGCATGCAGATTTTATAGTACCTTCTAATTATATGGCACATAATGTAAGAATAATGAGATCGAAAGTATAGAACTAGTGGATGAAACTTCTAATGGTACATGATTAAATGTAGCAAAATCACTAACAGATGGCCACTGTTTAGTTGAATTGTATATTATTATTACTTAATGTAATTTAGTATTTTGATTGTACTTAATGTAATAAAGATGAGCTCATATATGTATTAAAGTAGTATATTATTTAATATACTTTATAAATAAATGATCATTGATAATCTAATTTCAAAAAGAAATGAAGGGAATTATGATAATAATGTAAATAAATAATTATAATGGGTATGAATATTTTTTTTTTTTAGTAGTATACTGTATATTGTATTTTTAGTATTGTATGATTGGTAAACTGATCATAATATTTATCTTCCAGTCATACCACTAGATGTCACAAAGATTATTTAAGAAAATGAATAAAATAAAAATAATGAAACTTTAAAAGTTATAAATTTAAAGATTGTAAATTCATTGATATAGGATGTATGTATTAATTTGATAACATAAAATGATAGCTAATTAAATATTTGTATTATAAATTTGATATATACATGTATTTTCTTATTCTTGAAAAAGAAAAAAAAATGGAGTAAGAATAGTATTAATATTATTTTTATTGTTATTAATACACTTAAGTTAAATGTAAGTATCATAAATTTAGAGTGATATATGGATGATGGAAATAAATAATCAAATAAATATAAGAGGGAATAGTCCCTAGTTAAATTGAATGGTGAATATTAAAATAATAAAATAAAATATTGAAATCACCCATGTATCGCTTAGGATAATTAATACTGTAATTTGTAGGTGAATATTTAAAGTAATTTATAGGTAGGACTAATTAATATTGTAACAGTAGGTAGGATTATTTAATATGTTTTTATAGGTAGGTACTCAATAAAGAAAAAAATTACACCTTTACACATCTTTATCACTACACAACATGGAAAAACCCTATGAATGGAATTGAGTGAAGCGTACAATGAATGTGTGTGTGAATGAATAGGTAATCTAACAAATGAAAACACAAAATATAAACCTTGACTACACTCACAGACATTATCAACTGTAATAGGATTATTCGTTAACTTTATTTTAAGATTTAGTGGATTAATTTTGATATATTTTTAATGGGGATAATTTTGGTATTAATGTAAGTTATGAAAAAATGTAAAATTAGGAGAAGTAAAGCACTGTTGAAAAAAAAAAAATGAAACAATAGATTGATTTCAATTTTTTTTTTTAGAGAGAAGGGGGAAGGAATGTTACATATTTTAGCACTCTATGTGGGAGGTCACTTTTATTACCTGCTCTGACTTAAATAATGGAACTCATTAGGAGAAACCTATTGTTAAAGAATTGGGTCTTAGATAACAATGAACTATTATATAGAGGTGTCAGAGAAAAAGACTTAGTCTAGATAAATGAGAAATGTTTTAAGATAGATATTGGAAAAAGCATTTAGTTAAACTATTAGAAATAGGACAATAGCCTCAAATATTTACCTGCGACCAGTTAGGCCATAAATCTTATTGTGTAATACCTTTTCCTAATTAGACCTGCGAAATGTAACTGAATAGAAACTGTAGCTATAAAAGAAGTTGAACTCAAACCCCAAATTGTTAGTTGGGTGATGTACATCTCTAAATGAGTATCCTAGGTGTCTGTAACCAGTGCGATAAGTGAATAGAAGATAACTCACGTTGAATCGTCATCATTACCCTATCATATATATAGGAAGTTGAAGAAAGAGAAACAGTAGAAGAAGTGGTGTCTGGGAAAGTAAGTCATCTGAAACTGAAATCTCAGAGGCTACAATATTAGAAATAATGTATTTCTTAATTGTTTTAATAACTAGGTCCTTATTTTGTAATTTATTTACATCATTGTCATCCACAACCAAAGAAAGACCTGTTACAGTTTCTTCATTACCAGTTATTTCATATCTTACATCATTAATGCTATTATTAATGTGAATCTCATGGGAAACATTACTATCTGATTTAACAGTAAGAACAAAAACATTAACATCATCAGACACCTTTTCACCAAGAAAAGATGATAAAAATGTACCGTCAGCATTTACTAAATTGTCATTAAAGTCAACTGAAACATTAAACTTCTCGAGAAAATCTTTCCCAAGTAGCATACAATAGGGGACAACATCGTCGGACACAATAGAAAATTTGTGTATATATTTTCGTTCTCCAATAAATATATCAAGAATTACTGACTCATTAATGGATGTCTTGTGTCCAGTTAAACCTACCATGTCACAAACATGCCCTGAAATTATCTTGCGGTAAGTCTCAACATTGTTAATAGAATTTATGACTGCACGACTAATTAGACTTATTTCAGAACCCGAGTCTAAAATAGCACAAAACAACAATTTATTGACGCGAAGACCGATTACGGGTTCCTCAGATTCTATATGAGAACAAGTTATCTTATTCGAATAAAGACATTGATTTACACTATACAATGCACTAATGTCATCGTCACATTCATGCGATTCCCTAATATTATCGTCACATTCATTAGGTTTATCATTCCTCTTCACATTCACTTCAGTCACATTGGAACAAACAATAGAACATACATTCACATCAGGCACTTCAAAATTCTTCGTATCTATCAATGGATTGAAATGCACAGCTGCTAAACATTGTAGAAAAATATCATCATTATAGTCGTCAAACTGGTAAATAATAGGGTCTTTATACCAAAAATAAACAAACAACCTTACTTTATATAAATAGCTCACTGCAAGTAATAATTCTAGAGAAGGCAATTGTCCAGAATGTCTCATTAATTTCAAATCTTTTCTACTCTCTCTATCTAACTTGATATTATATCGACTAGAATTAATTAACATTTCATCTACGATCTGTTCTCGTAATTCAAGCGTAGTACCTGGCAGCTTACATTTCTTTCTAGAAAGAGTACGGTAGAGACTTACAAATAGTGAATCGCCACCACCAGGGGCAGCGGAGCCATCCATCATAAGGCCATCAGGGAGACGCTGGGCCTGATCAGACTCATAACTTACAGGAAGGTTTACAGACATACGTGACAGTGCATCAGCTGCGGTATTCTTTGGGCCAGGCACGTATCTTATTTCAAAGTCATAGTCCGCTAATTCTTGGTGAGTTCTTGCGAGGCGAGATGATACGAGTTTCATGTTGTGCAGATGGAGAAGAGGCATATGATCGGTATACATTATGAATTTAACACCATATAAGAATGGCCGAAACGTTTTAACACCCCATCTTATAGCTGTCAACTCGCGCTCCAAAGTAGAATAACTCATTTGTTGCTGGGTGAAACATGTCGAGGCAAAAGCTATGACTTTTTGTTCTCCATTTTGTTTTTGAGAGAGGTAAGCACCGGTCCCAAACCCCGAAGCGTCGACCCATAGTTCAAGAGGATTTTCGTTGTTGGTATAATCTGGATATGTGAGCATTGTATCTTTAGCCATTTCAGATTTTAGAGTTTCAAATGCTACTATCATATCTTCTGACCAATCGAGTTGTTTTGATCTTTTACCAGTAGTTTGTGAGGATAAAGGTTTCTGGATCGATGAACAGTGAGCCAAAAATTTTCTTTGAAAATTTATAAATCCCAAAAACTCTCGAAGCTCACCTACAGTAGTGGGTCTTTTGTAATTAGAGATAGCATTGATAAATTTCGGAGTCTTCTTTATGCCTTCCGAATTAACTACATGGCCCAGATATTCAACCTCTGGCTTAAACCAATGACACTTGCTTTGTTTAATTTTTAGGGAATAACTCTCTAAAGTTTTCAGAACTTTAGCCACCAGTAGTACGTGTTCCTCGAACGACTCACTCATCACCAGTATATCATCTAAGTAGGCTACCACTCGATTTGATGGGAATGCACTAAGAGTCGCTTGTATTTCACGCTGGAAACTACTAGGTGCGTTAGTTAATCCGAAGCTTAATCTTTTCCACTGCCAGTGTCCTCGGGGTGTAGAAAATGCAGTCAGTGGCCTAGAATCTTCATCTAATGGAATCTGATGATATGCCCTAACTAAGTCCAATGAGGTTATATATTTAATACCTCTAAGACCATAGATAGAATCTAGAAGGTTAGGCATGGGGAATTTATCTGGAACAGTAACTTGATTTAGTTTCCTGTAATCAATACATAGCCGTAAAGAACCATCTTTCTTTCTTACTGGTACTATTGGAGAGTTCCATGGGCTCTGGCTAGGCTCAATGATATCATGCAGATAGAGCTCATGGCAATACTTTTCTATTTCCTCAGCGAGAGGAGCAGCAAATCTTCTCGGTCGCTGATAGATTGGAGCATTATTTGATAGAGTTATATGGTGTTTAGTTACAGCTGCATGGCCTAGATCGCCATCTCCTGTACTAAGAGCTCCAGAACACTCAAACAGCAGATTATGCACTTCGCTCTTTTTGTCATCATCCAAATGTGACAAATTTTCCAGTTCCTGTATCTTTTGGTGCGTCCAATCATTACAAATAACTGTTTCGTCTTCATTTGGTTCATCCATCAGTGTTGAAATGGTTCCAACCAACTGCCCTTTCCTAATATGAACGTCATGGTCACTTGTAGTTATCAGTACACGTTTAGTATCGGCATCACAAATGCCTGCGTACCCAATTATTTTATCTTTTAGTTTGACGTCAATCTGATCGGCATCAAATACAAAATCATCACCTACTATTGGCAGGCGATCAATATGTACGTACGAAGTCTTTTCCTGAGAAACAACTGTATCCTGAGCAGCATAACAACATACTCTAGCGTGTTTGCTAATTAAGGCACCGGCTCTACTGAACGTAAATTCAAATAATGAACCGTCTGAATGTTTAGATATTAATTTTCTATTAGCCACATCTACTTCAAATCTATTATTTTTGAAGAAATCTTGTCCCAAGATAAGCGATGAATTGATTGACTTATATGACGGTAAAATAACATAATCTTGATTTTCCATGGGTGTACCGCCAATGCAAATATTTAAGTTGCACATTCCTTTGGGTTTGATAGAATTTTCTCCCACGACACCAATGGTAATGGGACAACATTCAACTGCACAATTTAACTTGGCGACAACTTCCTCGGTTATTAGGGACTTAGTCGAACCAGTGTCTATCAAAGCATCAAACATCATGCCTTTTATTGATACTTTTATTTGCATCAAATCAGTAAAATGATTAAGGAGAAACACATTCTTACCAGGAATGATTGAAGGAGTAGAAGTTATTGGAACAAACGTGTCATCGAGTTGAGAGTTCAATTCCTGTTTACGATTTCCTCTTAACTGACTGAATAATTGTTCACGCTCGTGAATCTGCTCACTAATTGAAGGTACCTTCAGCGGAACTTGAGATTTCCTTACTTCCCTTACTGGTGCCTTCTTAGCAGTAAGGTTAATCAGTTTAAATTTTGATTCTTGCTTTTGTAGTAAGGGTCGTATTTAGGGCAGTCTTCAAGCACATGTTTTTCACCACATATGAGGCAACTTCTTGATGCTCTCCAACAATCTCTCCGTAAATGTCCCGGATTCTTACAATAATGACAAATAATGTCCTTGCTCGTAGTTTTACGAAAGTTAGTCTTAGGTTTCACTCCTCCGTTATTATTGTTAGAGAAAACTCTTGCATCCCTCTGTTGATAGGCGTGACGATCTTCTTCGACATGAAGATTCTGTGGTCTGACCCAACTCACGGACTTTTGTCTCTTCTCCAAATCCCTTTCAATTTTAACAGCTAGAGTTATCATGCTGTCGAAAGGCATTCTGTATTTCTTATCCGTAGTAACTTCCATGGTTCTTTCTGTATCTAATATTTTCCCTGAGATACGTGGGTCAATAGTGTTGAGAAAAGTACTCCTAAGTTTCTTAGCCCCTTCTCGTTTTGAGTTTGGATATCCCAAGTCAGCCATTTCAGTTAGCTTCATGCCATAAATATCCAACTGTTCATCACTGGATGGTTGAGCTAAGTCCAGTTGTTTTCTCCAGTAATCAGTGCCACCAACTTTGTTCTTCTTATAATATTTTAGTAGCATTTTCTTCATTTCTGAATACTTGACCTTCCTTCCCCCTTTTATTTGATAAATTTCTAGCAATTTATCCTCTAGAAATTCACCCAATGTCTGACACTTGTCGTATTCAGATCCGTGGAATGCGTTATCAAAATACTTCTCAAAAGTATCGAAAAATGGACTTATTGCAGATTTACCATCCATTTTAAATTTGGGTGGCGTTATCAGTTTTTTCTTCGATGCTCGAGTTCTAACAACGTAATCAGAGTTTATGGACAAAGAACTGGAAGTAGAAGACGAACGACTGTCAGACTCATCGTCAGAACTCAATAATATTAACTCAGCAATATTAGCTCTGCCATCCGATTTCTCCTTTTTAACTGCGCGTTGTTTGAAGGATGCGCGTTGTTTGAAAAATGCGTGTTGTTTAGTTGGGGTAATCACTTGATTACCGTTCGACTCCTCTTGATGAATGCACCTATCAGTAGATTTTTTCATTTGCCAGTAGTCTGATTTAGCAATATTGTTCAATATTGTACGCCATTCAATGCAAGTTAATGATTTTCCGGCGTCACTGGGTAAACTCAAAATATCAATTGTTCCTTCAACAATCATGGATAGGTAATTGGCTGCTTTCTTGTAGCGAGAATCTGGATTTATGATCGATCCACCAGCCCATAGTGGACATATTATGCATGACAATTCGTCAAGTTGTTCAAGAAGATTTCCACTGTAGTAATTGACGGATATCTTCCCGTTCAAAAAGTCAGCTCGAACATTTGCATTAGTGAATTGACTTATCATGGACTTTATTGCTATTGACTGAGATATGCCATCAACACTTTTTTCAATTTCACTATCCTGCCTACACCCTCCTATCATTTCACCGTCACTCATTGTATTACTGTAGTCGAAGATGCCAATATACCAGGGCGCTAGCGTTAGGGTTCCAAATAGCGGTAAGTGACGACGATTATAAAGTTCACAAGTTTATTAAGTAGAATAGGAATAGGAGGGTGTAGCATAAATTACATAATGAAATAATGTCATTAGTCTGCAACAAACAAAATACATATAGAAAGATTATAATCACCCTATATAAACCCCAATTAGCTAATACAATTAATACCTAACAATAATTATCCCTTAAACCCAAATACATAAATATCCCATTGTGCTCAAATATGTAGATATCCTCAAATACCCAATTATAGTTAAGTATTCCTCGATTCATATAGATTGCATTAATTCTATTAATTCACATGAACAAAGATTATAGTATGAATTTAGAATTTACCCACTGTTAAATCAACCGACCTTACACTAAACTTGATGACACTAAAATGACTAAAATGTACGGTATGGAATGAGAGTGAACTGTTAGTATCACTACTCTGAACAGGTAGAGAGTGACACCTGGCGGTGGCGCACGGTAACATGCCTCCCCACCAGCTCTATTCCATACCTAGAAAAATTAACCAATTGCCAAATAACTCTCTTAATCTAATATTGATTCTATAACTAAACTAAATTTCAAAATTGCATTACCCCCTTCCCCCCTTTATCAAGTATATAGCAAACCAAAGTTCTATAAACATGGAAAGAAATTATACATTTGAAAAGAAAATATTCATATAGCTACAACACAATACTTCAATATACATTATTTTATAAATATAAATGACAACAATTTTTTTTATTTAGAAAAACACTAGATCAATTTTTTTTTTTTTTTACAAAACAACAACAGAAACTACATAATACATACAATCCAAAGTACAAAACATAATTTATTTTTTTGATTTGCACTTTCGTTCCAAAATTCTATATTGCACACGAGGTAAATCTTTTACTGCACCCATAGATCTTGTACGAAGCCTAGGTGGAACTGAATCAAATAGTATCGGCGTGGAGCAAAAGTTCTCAACATCTTCACCGCTGCATTCATTCAACTCAACATAATCATCCACACCTTCATGCACATCTTCATGCACATCTTCATGCACATCTTCATGCACATCTTCATGCACATCTTCATGCACATCTTCATGCACACCAACATCATCAGACAGTGTCGCAACGATATTCCTCGTGTTCATCAGCAAATTACTCCCTCCTTCTTTAGTACAAGCATCAAACTCCCAAAATTGATTAGGAGTATCGTGGAATGGGAATACAATATCATCATTATTGTTCTGAGGACCCGCATGGTCATCGTGCTCAAAAGAATGGCGGTCAGGACCTCCCTCAGCTTCACCAGCACATCTCGAGGAAATAGGTAAATCCTATGCATGATGCAACGAAGCGGAAGCAGGATACTGCCGCGACTTGATGAACGTATTGCTACGTAAATGTGCCTCAACCTCCATGTGCTTTCTACAAAAGTAACAGTCAATCGCTTCACCCACGTTGTTGAGGATTTCTCTGTCACTTAGAATGTTAGCACCAGCTGAAGCATCCTCAGATTTCAATCGTTCAAATTCTCTGTCAGAAGCGGAAACATAATACTCAGAGAAATTACCGCTCTCTGTTTCATCAGAATCTATTCCAGACATACTCTGAAATGAACGTAAGTCGTTATAGGGTTGGTAATCATTATAAATGTTCACATCATTCATGTTAAAATCTAGGTTCAAGAACCAAGGATGATTTTGTAAGTATTTAGGAGGCATTTTAAACAATATGAGATCTCTATGATGACCTGCAATTACTTTACCAGATACCATATCTTCCAACTTATACGTAACGTTATTAGAATTTACGTAAGAAATTCTGTACGGTCCAGAATACTTCAGAGATAACTTATTAATGTTAAGATGATCTGTCACTGGAATTTTCTTAATTACATAATCACCTAATTTAAAAGAAACATATTTAGGATGACCAAGTTTCCATTTTTGTTTGAGCTCATCAGACTTTATAAGAGGAACTTGTTTGTTACTATGAGTTTTGGATAGCAAAAACGAGCTCGGTGACATATTAAGTTTGCTATGAGAAGTGTTATTATACGCAATTAGAGCTTTAGATAGATTATCATCCCAATCTTTTGGTTTGTCTGAAAAATTTCTGAGTAAAGTTTGAATAGATCGATTAACACGCTCGATAGCGCCATTGCTACTTGGTGAGTAAGGGGTTGTAAACTTATGTTTAATTCCAAACGAATCTAACATATTCGTGAACTCCACAGCACGAAACTCGGGACCATTGTCCGATAGCAATTCTACTGGAACTGATGGCAAGTATGGAAGGATCAAATTTCTAAAGGTATCAGATACGGTCTTTGAACTCTTGTTTTTAATAGGAGCTGCATACACAAATTTGGAGTAATGATCCACAACTACAACACAAACAACATTCCCTCTACTTGTTCTAGGCAAAGACAAAAGATCTATAGCTAACAATTCAAATGGAAATGTTGTGCATATTTTAAGGGTAGGTGGAAATATCTTGGGACTCGAAACTTTAGATAGCTGACACTGTGGACAAGTAGTACAAATTTCATTGATCATTTTATACCTAGAAGGGTTCCAACAGAGACCACCGACAAGGTGCAACAATTTGTCTCTTCCAATGTGTCCAAATTGGATGTGCATCAACAGAGACAAGTCAGTGAGCACATCACGACTGACAACAGGAATTAATTTTTCATGTTCGGTAAAGTACAAAATATTATTCTTAACTATCAGGTTAACAAAGTAATTTCGCCACAAGTTGAATTTATTGGTCCACTTAGAAGAATGAATATTAGAAATAATGTATTTCTTAATTGTTTTAATAACTAGGTCCTTATTTTGTAATTTATTTACATCATTGTCATCCACAACCAAAGAAAGACCTGTTACAGTTTCTTCATTACCAGTTATTTCATATCTTACATCATTAATGCTATTATTAATGTGAATCTCATGGGAAACATTACTATCTGATTTAACAGTAAGAACAAAAACATTAACATCATCAGACACCTTTTCACCAAGAAAAGATGATAAAAATGTACCGTCAGCATTTACTAAATTGTCATTAAAGTCAACTGAAACATTAAACTTCTCGAGAAAATCTTTCCCAAGTAGCATACAATAGGGGACAACATCGTCGGACACAATAGAAAATTTGTGTATATATTTTCGTTCTCCAATAAATATATCAAGAATTACTGACTCATTAATGGATGTCTTGTGTCCAGTTAAACCTACCATGTCACAAACATGCCCTGAAATTATCTTGCGGTAAGTCTCAACATTGTTAATAGAATTTATGACTGCACGACTAATTAGACTTATTTCAGAACCCGAGTCTAAAATAGCACAAAACAACAATTTATTGACGCGAAGACCGATTACGGGTTCCTCAGATTCTATATGAGAACAAGTTATCTTATTTGAATAAAGACATTGATTTACACTATACAATGCACTAATGTCATCGTCACATTCATGCGATTCCCTAATATTATCGTCACATTCATTAGGTTTATCATTCCTCTTCACATTCACTTCAGTCACATTGGAACAAACAATAGAACATACATTCACATCAGGCACTTCAAAATTCTTCGTATCTATCAATGGATTGAAATGCACAGCTGCTAAACATTGTAGAAAAATATCATCATTATAGTCGTCAAACTGGTAAATAATAGGGTCTTTATACCAAAAATAAACAAACAACCTTACTTTATATAAATAGCTCACTGCAAGTAATAATTCTAGAGAAGGCAATTGTCCAGAATGTCTCATTAATTTCAAATCTTTTCTACTCTCTCTATCTAACTTGATATTATATCGACTAGAATTAATTAACATTTCATCTACGATCTGTTCTCGTAATTCAAGCGTAGTACCTGGCAGCTTACATTTCTTTCTAGAAAGAGTACGGTAGAGACTTACAAATAGTGAATCGCCACCACCAGGGGCAGCGGAGCCATCCATCATAAGGCCATCAGGGAGACGCTGGGCCTGATCAGACTCATAACTTACAGGAAGGTTTACAGACATACGTGACAGTGCATCAGCTGCGGTATTCTTTGGGCCAGGCACGTATCTTATTTCAAAGTCATAGTCCGCTAATTCTTGGTGAGTTCTTGCGAGGCGAGATGATACGAGTTTCATGTTGTGCAGATGGAGAAGAGGCATATGATCGGTATACATTATGAATTTAACACCATATAAGAATGGCCGAAACGTTTTAACACCCCATCTTATAGCTGTCAACTCGCGCTCCAAAGTAGAATAACTCATTTGTTGCTGGGTGAAACATGTCGAGGCAAAAGCTATGACTTTTTGTTCTCCATTTTGTTTTTGAGAGAGGTAAGCACCGGTCCCAAACCCCGAAGCGTCGACCCATAGTTCAAGAGGATTTTCGTTGTTGGTATAATCTGGATATGTGAGCATTGTATCTTTAGCCATTTCAGATTTTAGAGTTTCAAATGCTACTATCATATCTTCTGACCAATCGAGTTGTTTTGATCTTTTACCAGTAGTTTGTGAGGATAAAGGTTTCTGGATCGATGAACAGTGAGCCAAAAATTTTCTTTGAAAATTTATAAATCCCAAAAACTCTCGAAGCTCACCTACAGTAGTGGGTCTTTTGTAATTAGAGATAGCATTGATAAATTTCGGAGTCTTCTTTATGCCTTCCGAATTAACTACATGGCCCAGATATTCAACCTCTGGCTTAAACCAATGACACTTGCTTTGTTTAATTTTTAGGGAATAACTCTCTAAAGTTTTCAGAACTTTAGCCACCAGTAGTACGTGTTCCTCGAACGACTCACTCATCACCAGTATATCATCTAAGTAGGCTACCACTCGATTTGATGGGAATGCACTAAGAGTCGCTTGTATTTCACGCTGGAAACTACTAGGTGCGTTAGTTAATCCGAAGCTTAATCTTTTCCACTGCCAGTGTCCTCGGGGTGTAGAAAATGCAGTCAGTGGCCTAGAATCTTCATCTAATGGAATCTGATGATATGCCCTAACTAAGTCCAATGAGGTTATATATTTAATACCTCTAAGACCATAGATAGAATCTAGAAGGTTAGGCATGGGGAATTTGTCTGGAACAGTAACTTGATTTAGTTTCCTGTAATCAATACATAGCCGTAAAGAACCATCTTTCTTTCTTACTGGTACTATTGGAGAGTTCCATGGGCTCTGGCTAGGCTCAATGATATCATGCAGATAGAGCTCATGGCAATACTTTTCTATTTCCTCAGCGAGAGGAGCAGCAAATCTTCTCGGTCGCTGATAGATTGGAGCATTATTTGATAGAGTTATATGGTGTTTAGTTACAGCTGCATGGCCTAGATCGCCATCTCCTGTACTAAGAGCTCCAGAACACTCAAACAGCAGATTATGCACTTCGCTCTTTTTGTCATCATCCAAATGTGACAAATTTTCCAGTTCCTGTATCTTTTGGTGCGTCCAATCATTACAAATAACTGTTTCGTCTTCATTTGGTTCATCCATCAGTGTTGAAATGGTTCCAACCAACTGCCCTTTCCTAATATGAACGTCATGGTCACTTGTAGTTATCAGTACACGTTTAGTATCGGCATCACAAATGCCTGCGTACCCAATTATTTTATCTTTTAGTTTGACGTCAATCTGATCGGCATCAAATACAAAATCATCACCTACTATTGGCAGGCGATCAATATGTACGTACGAAGTCTTTTCCTGAGAAACAACTGTATCCTGAGCAGCATAACAACATACTCTAGCGTGTTTGCTAATTAAGGCACCGGCTCTACTGAACGTAAATTCAAATAATGAACCGTCTGAATGTTTAGATATTAATTTTCTATTAGCCACATCTACTTCAAATCTATTATTTTTGAAGAAATCTTGTCCCAAGATAAGCGATGAATTGATTGACTTATATGACGGTAAAATAACATAATCTTGATTTTCCATGGGTGTACCGCCAATGCAAATATTTAAGTTGCACATTCCTTTGGGTTTGATAGAATTTTCTCCCACGACACCAATGGTAATGGGACAACATTCAACTGCACAATTTAACTTGGCGACAACTTCCTCGGTTATTAGGGACTTAGTCGAACCAGTGTCTATCAAAGCATCAAACATCATGCCTTTTATTGATACTTTTATTTGCATCAAATCAGTAAAATGATTAAGGAGAAACACATTCTTACCAGGAATGATTGAAGGAGTAGAAGTTATTGGAACAAACGTGTCATCGAGTTGAGAGTTCAATTCCTGTTTACGATTTCCTCTTAACTGACTGAATAATTGTTCACGCTCGTGAATCTGCTCACTAATTGAAGGTACCTTCAGCGGAACTTGAGATTTCCTTACTTCCCTTACTGGTGCCTTCTTAGCAGTAAGGTTAATCAGTTTAAATTTTGATTCTTGCTTTTGTAGTAAGGGTCGTATTTAGGGCAGTCTTCAAGCACATGTTTTTCACCACATATGAGGCAACTTCTTGATGCTCTCCAACAATCTCTCCGTAAATGTCCCGGATTCTTACAATAATGACAAATAATGTCCTTGCTCGTAGTTTTACGAAAGTTAGTCTTAGGTTTCACTCCTCCGTTATTATTGTTAGAGAAAACTCTTGCATCCCTCTGTTGATAGGCGTGACGATCTTCTTCGACATGAAGATTCTGTGGTCTGACCCAACTCACGGACTTTTGTCTCTTCTCCAAATCCCTTTCAATTTTAACAGCTAGAGTTATCATGCTGTCGAAAGGCATTCTGTATTTCTTATCCGTAGTAACTTCCATGGTTCTTTCTGTATCTAATATTTTCCCTGAGATACGTGGGTCAATAGTGTTGAGAAAAGTACTCCTAAGTTTCTTAGCCCCTTCTCGTTTTGAGTTTGGATATCCCAAGTCAGCCATTTCAGTTAGCTTCATGCCATAAATATCCAACTGTTCATCACTGGATGGTTGAGCTAAGTCCAGTTGTTTTCTCCAGTAATCAGTGCCACCAACTTTGTTCTTCTTATAATATTTTAGTAGCATTTTCTTCATTTCTGAATACTTGACCTTCCTTCCCCCTTTTATTTGATAAATTTCTAGCAATTTATCCTCTAGAAATTCACCCAATGTCTGACACTTGTCGTATTCAGATCCGTGGAATGCGTTATCAAAATACTTCTCAAAAGTATCGAAAAATGGACTTATTGCAGATTTACCATCCATTTTAAATTTGGGTGGCGTTATCAGTTTTTTCTTCGATGCTCGAGTTCTAACAACGTAATCAGAGTTTATGGACAAAGAACTGGAAGTAGAAGACGAACGACTGTCAGACTCATCGTCAGAACTCAATAATATTAACTCAGCAATATTAGCTCTGCCATCCGATTTCTCCTTTTTAACTGCGCGTTGTTTGAAGGATGCGCGTTGTTTGAAAAATGCGTGTTGTTTAGTTGGGGTAATCACTTGATTACCGTTCGACTCCTCTTGATGAATGCACCTATCAGTAGATTTTTTCATTTGCCAGTAGTCTGATTTAGCAATATTGTTCAATATTGTACGCCATTCAATGCAAGTTAATGATTTTCCGGCGTCACTGGGTAAACTCAAAATATCAATTGTTCCTTCAACAATCATGGATAGGTAATTGGCTGCTTTCTTGTAGCGAGAATCTGGATTTATGATCGATCCACCAGCCCATAGTGGACATATTATGCATGACAATTCGTCAAGTTGTTCAAGAAGATTTCCACTGTAGTAATTGACGGATATCTTCCCGTTCAAAAAGTCAGCTCGAACATTTGCATTAGTGAATTGACTTATCATGGACTTTATTGCTATTGACTGAGATATGCCATCAACACTTTTTTCAATTTCACTATCCTGCCTACACCCTCCTATCATTTCACCGTCACTCATTGTATTACTGTAGTCGAAGATGCCAATATACCAGGGCGCTAGCGTTAGGGTTCCAAATAGCGGTAAGTGACGACGATTATAAAGTTCACAAGTTTATTAAGTAGAATAGGAATAGGAGGGTGTAGCATAAATTACATAATGAAATAATGTCATTAGTCTGCAACAAACAAAATACATATAGAAAGATTATAATCACCCTATATAAACCCCAATTAGCTAATACAATTAATACCTAACAATAATTATCCCTTAAACCCAAATACATAAATATCCCATTGTGCTCAAATATGTAGATATCCTCAAATACCCAATTATAGTTAAGTATTCCTCGATTCATATAGATTGCATTAATTCTATTAATTCACATGAACAAAGATTATAGTATGAATTTAGAATTTACCCACTGTTAAATCAACCGACCTTACACTAAACTTGATGACACTAAAATGACTAAAATGTACGGTATGGAATGAGAGTGAACTGTTAGTATCACTACTCTGAACAGGTAGAGAGTGACACCTGGCGGTGGCGCACGGTAACAGTGTACCTGATGAAAGGAAAACACTAAAAATCAGAGGCCTACATGAAAGAAACGGTTGGACAGAGGCAAACTAATGTTGCAAGAATACAAGCAATACGCTGGAAAGTTTTTAGTTTGGTTCAACAAGAAGACGTTCACTGTGAAGGTTGTTTACCAGTTGTCAGAATGGTAGGATTTGTCCGTAAGAGACTTGTCCGTAATAATTGTTTAAGGCCATTTGAGCCGCCAGAAACCTTCTGTCATTGTATGGTCTGCTGTTGCATCAGATGGGACCAAATCTAGTAAGATCGACATCGACGAAGAAATCAAAGTGAACTGTTATGTTATACAGTAAATCTGAATATTTTGTAGGAAAATGCTTCCTCGACTCTTCAAATCATTTCACTCAAAATGGACGGTGTGCCAAAAACATAAATAACTTCCATCTAAAATTTAAAAAATATAGTAAATAGCGCATAAGGGTTATAAAATATTGTCCTTTTATATATAATGTTCTTACGCATAGTGGTTTTAATTAACGATAACTCTTTTCTGATTGGTTGGCTATAGGAGGAGAAGCCAACAGGGGGCGGAGTACTAAACCATTATAGCTCCGCCCTCAGTATATAGTTATGAGTTAAATTAAATCACATTTCAAATAATAAGAGCTTCGAATATCCCAATATAGATGGATGCAAGATAATTTGTTGTATCCGCTAGTTTGTTGTACTGCACACTTCATGATTGCTTAAAAACCTGACATGTCCGTGGTACACTTATTGGTCAATCTTCATAGCCAAACATTGAGCTAGTAAAAATATCATAAAAACTAATCTGCAGTATACGATATTTTTTAAATAATATTCTTAATAGTATAAATTAATTCCTTTTAATTCCTAACCTTAGAGGCGCCACCTATAATAGGACGGAACCCCTTAATTTGATAACATTGTCCATATAACTTCTTTTAATGAGCACCTTTCATCTGTGAATTGCTCTAAGCATTATAATAAGGAAAATGAAAGCATATACACATTGCATGAGTAATAAACTTGTCTCTCATTTACTATTATGTAATGAAAGCAATTAGGAAAACATCTCGACGAGTGATATGTCTAATTGTTACAAAGTAAACAGTTCATTTACGCTGCTATTTATGTACGAGCTTTAGGTCTAATTATTGTTTGAATAATATTCTACACCGAGAATCTTTACAGTTATTAATTCAGTCCTTTCATTTGTATATATTAATTATGAGAAGACAGACGCAACCTCATTATATCTTCTTAGCTCCATTAAATATGATTTAATTATATTTAGGTAGCGTCAATGAAACGATGCGAAATAAAATATCAGGCGCCATAACTTGCTTGGAATAGTTCGTCGAAAGACATTTCGTAGAAATGAATTTTAGTCATTCTACGAATATTTTTAAAGGGGATATTAACACGCTATAATATATGTATAATGGGGGCCGTGCCGCCTCCCCAACTCCCCTGCCAGGTTATTTAACAATCATGAAGTGTACATTACAACAATCTAACTGATGCAACAAACGACATAACGGCCATTTATGTTTAGTATAATAAAATCCTTTTATCGCAAATTCGTCGCGCCAAAACAACTTATCGATGTAACGTAACGACCTGTCGACGAAATGTTTGCTCACCACTAGGAATTTGCTAAAGTAATTTTTTTTTATTATAAATTGTTCCCTTACAATTAAGTAGGATTAAAGTCGGGATACCATTCCCACCGTCAATTACAATTGAAAATACAATGTAATTAAGAACAGTATGTAATATTTTTGTCATAATTGTACAGGAATAGTGGTTATAATTAATTTGTAGAAAAAAATCAATTCATTGCTTACAATATGTTAAAAGAATTATCTAGGATCTAAAAATTGACGCTTTTTTATAGATTACGTAAAACCTTGTTTCATCACTCATTAAAAGTTTTTCAATTTGTCCACTGTTTATTTTGTAAAAGTTAGGTTATATATTAAAGTGCTGTAAAAACTCATCTAGTTAACAAGTTCGAAACTTGTTGAATCATAATAATATGATAATAGATAAAATTCAATATATTTATAAAAATAACAGTTTATTTATTGATACTTTCTAAAATATATTCAATACTAATTAAATCGTTCATGTAATTTATATCAACATCATATTTAATATTTAACTGCACAGTTACTCCAAAGATTTGATGAGGATATTAGATTGCAAAATCATTCCATTCCTTCAAAACACTACCTAACGCTACGGTGCACAGGTCTGAAAAACTTTTCCTCTTTCAGTTATTCGACAAAATGAAGTGTCCGCAGTCCATTCGGAAATGGATTAATTTTTCTGCAGTCTCCAGCCAGGAAATGACAGCACTTGCACTAAAAGAAACAGTCAGCCATTGAAACTTTAACCGTTTCGAAAAGGTGGTCGGTTTGTTGATCTAAATTTTAAGAAAAATAGTCCTATAAGTTCAAATAGTTATTTATTGCTTTAATAATTGGATAGGCGTTACAATGAGTCATGTATACACCTGGCTTAAGAAGATTAAATTAATGCAAATTTTAACGATTTTAATTCAATGCGCTGTAATGAAAATCTCTGAGGCTGCTAATAATATTAGAGATTATGAAACCTATTCAAATATCAAATTTAACATTTTCTTGAATTCATAAATATGTTAATCATGGAAAATATTTGTAGTTGTATTTAAATAATTGCATGAAGAAATTGGCTAACCACCCAAGCCTAAAAACATTTAATATTGTCTGTTCACCTTAATATGTTTGTACCAACAGGTTACGGTAAAGCTTGAAACTGTGATGAAGCAACACCTGAAACAAACTCACAGTCAATCATTACCTATGAATGTGTTTAGATAGGAAATTTTGGATATTGTATGGAGTGTATGTATCATGTATGTCAAATTCAAGTATATATAATTACTCTAAATTCAATACAATGAATGGTGTACAATAAAACATTTCAACTTATCTGTTACAAACAGATGCTATGTATGTGTAAAGCCATAATATGATGCATACATTAAGAACATCAATCTGTATACATTTGAGTAATTTTGTAATGTACCATTAACTCAGGACCTCTTTTCAAACTATCAATCCACCACTAACTCCCAATGGTCAATTTCGGTTTTGCAAAAGCTATTCCGCTTACCAATAAAAAGTGCCATCAAACACTAGATCTTTTGTGACGAGGGACTCAATTCGAGTTGAAATCATCAAACAGTCGAAAAATGTCCATGAACGGTCTACAAATGTCTTTTGTTAGTCTGTTAGTTCTGGTGGATGAATGTTAGTGTTCCAGTGACTCTATAGTTTCGAAAGAAAGTTATTTTACTTTATAAAATATCACATGAGAAGAAAACATAGAGAAATTATTTGTCTTTGATTAATTATAAAGTTATTACAGGAATTGAAAGAAAATTTCATGAATTTATTAGGAACATTCATTTACTGATGTCGAACTTATATAACAGCACTAAAGTGTAGACTACAATTGAATTTGTCTTGTATTTGTGATATTTATAAATATCACTCGTCAATCGGAACCCTATACTCTTTCAATATTGATATCATATGTATAATATATATCTATCCACAAACTATGTACTCTATAGAGAAGTGTTTGATCTATCAAATCCAAAAGAATAATATTTGGTATTTTCAATTTTAAGATGAAAAAAATTCTACGTTTATTGAGAATTTTAACTATTGAATTAATTAGATCGTTCATCAATAATCATACAATTTTTTATAATATACACATATATGAACATGTACTTTTTCTGAATATACTATTCGAATAATATGGTGCAAATATGGTAAAGAAACTATCTAACATTGGTTAGTAAAAGATATAAGTGGTAAATGAATCTTCTATCCTTTGTGCCCAAAATAACTAAAAACATTTCTCGAAATGGTTGATAGATCCTTTACCATATTTGTTATTAGTACTGGAAAATATCTCTTATCATTATAAATCATAATTCTATAAATTATGAGCAATTTATTAGATATTGAAAAATATGCAATCACGTGAGAATAATATAAATTGTTAATGTCTTTAATTGTTATTGATAATATATTATTCCATTTTATATAACATTTTCTATTTATGTTCAGTATCATCATTAACTACCTTATAATATATAAGTTTTGCCGATACATTTATAAAAGTTATTATAATTATATTGTTAGTAAGAGTTTTTTTTGTTAATATAAAATGATAGTCTGACTTTTATAACTTATGAAGATATTGATATTTTCTATAATGACTAGCTAGCATTCATTCAATGCAGATGCAAAATAATGTCCAATTACAGCAAATCAGATCACATTATATTTTCATTGGATTAACCCATCGCTGCACAGAGTATCTATAAACTATTAATGGTTCTCAACAAAATATGATTTTATTAAATAATAAAAATCGTGAATGAAATTATAATTTCGACTACAGGAATTTTTTCACATTCTATATTGATCTTACAAAAATATACAAACTTTAGGGCAAATCTTCTTCATTTCGATAATATATTTTATGAGAAGGCATCACGTATTATATTTCCCCTGCCTTGCTAATTTTACCATTTCATAATTCTATTACATATAAATAGAAACACGGAAATATATTTTTCTCACTTTTGAATGCAATTTTTTCTAGTACACGTAGAAATAGTTTGGTTTTGGTATTAATTTTTTTATGATCCCTGAGTAAAATTTAAGTGTTTATTTGAAATGCGTACAAAATACACGAGATGTCATTAATTTTTATCTTTATTAAAATACCAAACATTACTCAGCAAATCATTCAGAAACATCAATACCATCTGAAAAACTGTAGAATGAGATATTATTTAGGTACAGCTGTTTAAAACTGTGAAATGTTCTTCAAACACACAAAAAAAAAAGAATTAAGATAGATCCTGATTATTTATCAAGTTACAATCAAATAAATATAATTAAGTTTATTGAAGATATTAAAAAAGTTACAAATTCGTACAAATAAAAAAGAATAAAAGAACTCATGTAGTTGCGTAGAAGCTATTTGGGCAATAAACTAACCAACTTATAAAACTTTTTATATCGAAACTGAAACAATAAAAAATAGAAAAGACAAAGATGAATAATAGATATAAAATAGGTTTTCGAAAATGGATATCTATACTAAGTGTCTCTTCAAACCAAAAGTAGGGACAATAAGAGCATCCATATTTACATTAACAATGGAGTTTGCACGTCTTGCTTGTTGACTTTAAAGCAAATCAGTGTGCCAATATATAAACATTCTGGTTGAAATCATGGAGTTTTAGTGTCTTATTAAATCCTTTATAATTATAAATCTCTTTAATATTGGCTGATAATTAATTCCACCGATTTATTGAAGAAACTATTGTGAGATGATATCAACCTATGAATTGGTACCTGGAGATTATTATTAGAAATATTGTAAGAGGATTGTGATCAGGTGTAATGGCTGGAAATATAACATTGAAATACTCATGATTGTTATTACCTTCGCAAAATTGCAGAGGAATATGTTTTGGTCGGTTTATTTGTCTTTTGTTTCGCAACCAAATTGTCTGAAAATTCGTAGGACGTTTGATCATTATTCATGAACCATTCGGTTAGATGTTGGAACTTGGGAGCGATTGGTCAATTGTCAAGGTATTTACCCAAACTCAAAAAGTATTCACCCAACCTGACTGAAATTTGGTGGGACGATTATTCTTTATAAAGGAATCATTTGAAAAGATTTTGGGATTGATCAGGTCAGAGGTCAAGGTCAAGGCCATTTATGTCTCAATAACTAAAAAAGCATTTAATCAAATTGCCTTGAATGTTTTGATACGATTGGTCATTATCCAGAAACCAATTGGTTAGTATATGAGAGCTCTCGGGCCAAAGGTCAACGTCAAGGTCCTTTCAAACTCAAGGAATGTTAGATGGTCAAGATCATTTATCAGTATGCACTCCACGAATGCCCATTCTAGTTAATATGTACTGGTAAAGTTTCATAGAAGCAAAAAAATGATATACAATTTCATAGGCCAAGACTCCGCACACCATATGAGAGTAAAAAAGATTGAAGTAGAGTTTTACAAGAACTGAGTCAGTTGCAATAGTAACTTATTCTACGGATGATGCCAATTGATCTGGACATCCCCCGCAAACAATTCCATGTGTATACCATGTGTCTATGATATAATCTATCTCTCTATTTGATATAGTTTTTACGTTTTTAATGATATGGTATTAAAATGGTATAAGCACGTGTTAATTGTGAGTTTTTAATAATGGTATTATTAATTTAATGTGGATAACGCATATTTATACTGTATTGCCACTTTAAAACTATTATACCACATGGTAACTAAATGGAATATGGAATTGTTTGCAGAGTCTTTGTACACAGCATGCTAACTTGATCTTTGAACTTCAGCTTTGCGTTATAATGTACACTCAAGAGTTTGAGATAATCAGAATTGTAAATAGTAGGCACTACCTTCAAGAAGAATAAGGGGTAAATGAGCACCAGATTCAATATTGCTACTTTACAAGCTATTAATCTTTGCTACATTTAGTAACAGTCTATTGGCATTCAGCCACTCGTTATAAGTACGAGATTAGATTTAACTTATCAGCAAGTTGACTGATATATGTATGGACCTTCCACATATAATTTGGTATCTCCGGCTTAGTGGATGAATTTCAGTTCAGGGCAGATTTTCAACAAATCGATAATATAAATATTGAAGAGGATTGGTCCAAGAACACCTGTAATAATTTTCTCAGTGTTCGACATAACACCTGGTACCTAGACATATCGAGTTCTTCCACTCATATTGCACCTTAAACAACACAAACCGACACCTCCAACATGGCTCAACTTGCTGAGTAACACTTCTTGTTAAATCGTATCGAATACCTTTGAAAGATCGAGGCAAACTGAAACCAAATGTTCACGTTTCTCAAGACAATCATATGAATCTCTGAGAAACTGAAGTACAGCATCACTAGTGCTGCGATACTTCATGAAACCAAACTGGTTATCGTCCATCATGCTAAATCAATCCAACAAAGAATCAAACCGTCGAAATATGAGGTTCTCGAATATATTTTAAAAAGTACTCAGGACAGATGAGTACTGTAACTTGAAAACAATGATCTATCACCCGATTTGAATATAGGGACAACCTTAACACCCCTAATTAGTGTTGTAACTCTAACCAGTACAATAATTGTTTGGAATATATATGTGCATTGGGAATATATTTGATTAGCATTTTTATCTAAAACTTGTCATGGTTTAGTCAAAAATATAGCATAGAAACTGATAACTGACTTAATGAAGCCTAATATAAAATAAGTTTCCAACTATGGTAAATTTTTATTATATTTCGATCAATTTGAGAGAAAATTACGTAATGCAAACTACAGATTCACATTGAATGAAAATCTCTCATTTTATCGGTTAATTGTGTAAGAAAGCACTGCCACCAGGCGATACTAAAATCGAAAACTATGAAAAGTCGAGGCACTTCAGTTGACCCAAACAATCGGTACTTAGCGTTAATGGACGAAAGAGTTTGGGTAATGGTGACCTGACCTGTTATTATTACCCTGGAATTACCTCCGTGCCATTGTGGTCTGGATTCACCAACTAAAGACCATTTAAATAGCATTTAGTTGCCAGCCAATTGTAATTTTTATTTTTTATTTTTGGACTGCATGACCGGCTTAATACACCTATGACGTGTTATTTATTCATGTTTAGTTTTTGAGTTATGTGACAATTTTCTACATAAAATAGCAACACAATAAAAATTATTAGTCATAACTAAAATGTAACTAATTCAATTTTTTCAATGGTCTTCGGTATAGCCTTTTATATACATACATTGAATACTATAAATATACATTATATACTATAGAAATGTTATTTTATATTATATAGTATATGTAGTTTGACAGACGTTTCGTCGACAAATTTTCGTAAAGGGGATGTTAACACACTCTTATGTTTCAAAACATGTACTTTGACAGAATAATGTATCAAACGATAAAATTACAGAATAGAATAATGGTAAGGAGGAAAAATATTAAATAAATTTCAAATCATTTTTCTACTTTAATACTGAACCAGAACTACTCAATAATAACCAATTACTTCAAAGTAATTTGAAAAATTATATATGCAAGACAAAGTTAAAAACAATATATCGTATCAAATAATGAAATCATTGAAATTTAGATGACTGTAACCACACACAAAGAGCATTCTCAAATTTAATTCTTACTCTATAAGTATAGCCTCGTATCACAACTGCCTATTAGTATCTTGCGGTTTTAGCTTATGTAGAGGTGTCTTTTACTATTAATAATAATATATTAGTTCTACAATGTTATGTAATAAGTTCATATATTTTTAGAGCCTGGAGAGGATTTTTAATATTTTTTTCTTACAGGATCAAAATTCGAAAATGGGACACCGTTCGATAACTCTGAACATTTTCTATTTTAAAGACAACTTTCGGTTTCAAAGAATCACTTTCTGGTATAACAATAACCTAATAAAGTATCCATAAACATTCAACGGCGAATTTTATTTAATAAAATCTTAACTTTCAATCAAGGATTACCAATCAATTACAGAAAACCCTCAGTAGTCGAACAGTGGGTATTTACCGACTGAAAGTGACTTGTCAACTACAAATCCGACGATATAGCGTCAACGCTGGTGCTGCCTCGAACTTACTGAACAAGTCCAATTATCTCTAAAACTTATACAGATAGAGAAGACCTTTAAGATGCAAAAGAAAAAGGTAGTCACTTATTTTATACATACTAAACAGCTTTGCCTTATGCCCAATGGGTTAATAGTTATTCTACTTTTTCTAAAAAAATTGCTACCCTAGCAAACAGGGCACCATTTCCGCACCAATTCCGCAACATTCAGGGCATTATCCCACACTGCGGGGTAATGTCCTGCACCACTCCAGGCAAAATCCTGCATTGCGGGTTTATGGCCTGCACCCCTATTAACTTGGAAACTAATAAATCAATCCAAATTTGGATTACACCATCATAAATAGCAGCTTCTTAACTCTTAGAAACAATGTTAAAAGTACACTAGTACAACACTTGGAAATAGCATCATGTCCATGTGTTTGAACAAATAACACCTATGAAAGTTAAGAGGCTCAATAGTGAGCCACCTGAAAATATAACATTGAGCCACTTCAATATTGAGCCACCTCACTATTGAGCCACATGAAAATAAAAATTGCGCATAATTTACTATTACGAAAAAGTTATAAGTTAAAATATAGTTTAAATGTTGTATAATCATCAGAAAATAGTTTAAGTTTATTCAATAGTCCAGATTCACGTTACATACAAGAAATTATTTTATACCACGTTTTTTGTTGATGCATTAATACTCCTGCATAATAAAAGTTTAGACGGGCATCTTTTCACACATACACTGTGAAACACATACACACCCTACACACTGTATGTATACACACTACACACTGTAAGTATACACACTAACACTGTATATATACACACTACATACTGTTTGTATACACACTACACACTGTTTGTATACACACTACACACTATGTATACACGCAAAACAATTATAAATGGTTATTTTATCTTATCATGCTGAAAATTCAACATTTTATTGTACTGTAAAAGTGCAGGATAATGCCCTGCATATATTTTTCATACCGGGCGAAACCCCGCACTACTTTGTTGCCACGTAGTTCATTTTTGGCTGACCTGAAATAAAAAAGTAGGTAGTGTATTAAAGAACGCTAATAAACCTATAATATGTCACAAACGTGATCAAATTTGATTAAGAATTGTGAAATTCTGCAGCAAATCTTGCAAAATTATCTGATTTTACGAATGCAAATGTTTGGTGCATAATTTTATAGTGTCTTCTTTAAAAAATATTTAAAATACTTACCGAAACCTAACATGGATAATATTATTTGTCCTGAGGGTTGAAAACCTGCTCTTTCCAATGCCGTGAACAGAAATTTAAATTTCCAAATATTTTTGGAGATAAGGGGGGTGCGGTGTGATGCCCGCACATCCCAAAATTACTAACTTACTTTAAAATAATTTGTTACTTTTGAATAGTTTTGGTTTAGTATTAAAGTAGAAACACGATTGAAATTTATTTAATATTTTTCCTCCTTACCATTACTCTATTTTGTAATATGATCGTTTGATACATTATTCTGTTAAAGTACATGTTCTGTAACATTAGAGTGTGTTAATATCCCATTTACGAAAATTTGTCTACGAAACGTCTTGTCGACGAAAAGTTCTGTCGACGAAATGTCTTGTCGACGAAACGTCTGCACACCTATATGTATGGTGCGTGATATGGTTAATGTGTTAATACTTACCTTTTATAGTACTTATTTTTGGATGTAGTTGCGACAAATATGCAAATTATTTGAATTCAATAAAGGTTATATTGGCTTCTAATGCTGAATTATAATCAGAGCGCCCAGAGCAGAAATTTCCTTTATGTGCCATGCTTCCATCATGTAAATAACTAAATAGAAGTCGAAAACAACACACTGCCAGATGTATGTTACAGGTATGGTGTCTTCTTGCAGGCTTTTGCCTAATTTACTACCGTGAAAAAGAAATAAAACATGACGCGCTATTCCGTCATAGGCCAATTTATAAACAATGGAAATGGACGGAATTTTCCGTTTGGGCCCACGAATAAACATACACATACACTTTATGCCGCAACCCTGTTAAGATATCATAAAATTACTTGACTGTTGCATATGACACCAGGAGAGAAAGGAGTAAACCATAATAAGATTTTAAATGCATGTGAGTATACCAATCAAAATTCTTATAGTTAATCGATTCAAAGCTAAAAAAATTGAGTCAATTCTTTTCAAGTTATTAAATGAAAATGAATACAAGAGAACTCTTCAAAAGAACATCAATTATTGGTTCGCTGGAATAACTCATTAGTTTGTGTTTTCATTATGTAAAGTTTTTAATAGTTCTACCCCTGCAGGGGAATTAAACTTCAAATCTATCAATTAATGGCTATCTCCATCGACACTCACTCAACTTTTAATTGGAATTCATCCTAGCAATTAGCGATTAGAAAATTAACCCTCGTGTAGTGGATGTATATATTTGTCATGGTAATTACATATACGTGTAACGATAGCTAATTTCTTTTTTCGGTGCACCGACAATTGGGCCCAACGACAATTCAGCCCAGGACAATTGGCCCCCGGGCAATTGGGCTCAAGATATTTAAAATATAGAATATTTCTAGTATGAAAAAATATTCACGTTATGCAAAATATATTTCCGTTATGAAAAATTTAATCATTTTATTAGAATATTTTCTTTTGATGAATAAAACCATTTTTTTTTAATTATTAAACTTTTCTGTTCAGAGATAGACCATGTAAGCAAAATATTTCCTAGATACAGTTGAACTCGATCCTTTGCAGTGAACCCCTGTATTGTGAATACGCTTCGATGTTGTATTTTAAATTACCCAACTAAATATCACTTTGACTGAATTTTGTCAGACGATGTGCACTAAACATTGCATTTATATGACAAGTTTCAAATCAATACGACTTATTTAAACTCTTCACAGTTTTCCAATAGACTGAAACAGGAGGTTAGCATCCAAATTTTATTTAAGGGCTTGTTAATATATCCCTAATCATGTTTATCAATCGAATTACAACACTTTAATGAATGGAGAATAAAATGAATATATAGTATATCTTTAAAGAATATAAAGCATATTTCAGAGTATAAAATAATATATGTAGAGGGTATTTTTCAAGAGAAAATGAAGCATATTTCAAAGATAATAATGTCACAACCCTAATGATAATAAATAACACTTCTTTATTGTACCTGATGCCCTTATTGTTTCTGAGCACAATTGTCTTTGGGCCCATTATTGTCCAGGACCCCATTGTCTATACACGCTTTTTTTCTTACAATTATTATAATTAATAAAATTTCTTAGGCTGCAACGAGATATTATCTGTGTTTACTACAACCATGTACCTACTGTGTTTGGTACCATGTACCTACTATGTTTGGTACCATGTACCTAATGTGTTTGGTACCATGTACCTACTGTTTTTGGTACCATGTACCTACTGTGTATGGTACCATGTACCTACTGTGTTTTGTACCATGTACCTACTGTGTTTGGTACCATGTACCTACTGTGTTTGGCACCATGTACCTACTGTGATTGGTACCTGGTAACTACTGTGTTTGGTACCATGTACCTACTGTGTTTGGTACCATGTACCTATACTGTGTTTGGTACCATGTACCTACTGTGTTTAGTATCATGTACCTACTGTGTTTGGTACCATGTACCTACTGTGTTTGGTACCATGTACCTACTGTGTTTAGTAGGTACATGGTACCAACTTTATAAACAAATCGAAGGATTGCCAATGGTTCACCATGCACCATGTCTGATGAGGCAGATAATGATGTCAGGACAGACCATCGAAAGACAAAGTATCGAAAGACAAAGTATCGAAAGACATAGTATCGAAAGACAAAGTATCGAAAGACATAGTATCGAAAGACAAAGTATCGAAAGACAGGGTATCGAAAGATAAAGTATCGAAAGACAAAGTATCGAAAGACAAAGTATCAAAAGACATAGTATCGAAAGACAAAGTATCGAAAGACATAGTATCGAAATACAAAGTATCGAAAGACAAAGTATCGAAATACAAAGTATCGAAAGACAAAGTATCGAAAGACAGGGTATCGAAAGACAAAGTATCGAAAGACAAAGTATCCAAAGACAAAGTATCAAAAGACATAGTATCGAAAGACAAAGTATCGAAAGACATAGTATCGAAAGACCAAGTATCGAAATACAAAGTATCGAAAGACAAAGTATCGAAAGACAGGGTATCGAAAGACAAAGTATCGAAAGACAAAGTATCAAAAGACATAGTATCGAAAGACAAAGTATCGAAAGACATAGTATCGAAAGACAAAGTATCGAAAGACAACGTATCGAAAGACAAAGTATCGAAAGACAAAGTATCGAAAGACAAAGTATCGGAAGACAAAGTATCGAAAGACAAAGTATCGAAAAACAAATTATCGAAAGACAAAGTATCGATAGACAAAGTATCGAAAGACAAAGTATCGAAAGACAAAGTGTCGGAAGACAAAGTATCGGAAAACAAAGTATCGAAAGACAAAGTATCGAAAGACAAAGTATCGAAAGACAAAGTATCGATACTATTATTGAGCCCAAATAATTGTGTCCAGGACAGTTGGGCCCCCCAAGACAATAATTATTGGGACCAAGACATCTGAGCACACAAAAGAATGTTACAGCATCCTTCACTTATTTTTGCAATCTTGATTTTCAGTATTTATATGTTTAAATTTTTTTAAACGTGATCTTGCGGTAATTTTATTATATGTATACATTAAAAACAGTAAGGTGACGATATTGAGTTGTGCTGTGCATCGCTCGAACTGTACCACCCTTCAATTACGTTAGTGGTACGAGGCAGATCTCCCATGACACGGTTATTATAAATATTATGTACACATTGTTTTTTTTTATAGAAAGGCAAAATACTAATTCTCCGTGTTGTAACCGAGTACGCGTTTATCAGAGTCTGTGGTATCATTTTAATTTTCTACTGTAATAACAAAGTAAAGTTTCTTCATTGTGTCTACTGTAACCATTTTCTATGTGATCAATAGTGGCCATGGACCCAATTTTCTTGGGGCTCAATTGTCTTGTGGCCCAATTGCCATGGACTCAATTGTGTACGGCTCAATATTTGCAGAGTCCAATTTTCGGAACCCAATTATCTTGGGCCCAACTTTCGGTCCATGAACAAAATTCATACTTCAAGTAGGTATAACTAATGTAATGTATGTTATTTTTAAGAAAGGTTTCTCCATTAAATAAATTTTCTATTCGATCAATTCTATATTATTATAAATTAGATCGAATTTTCAATACTTAGTCTTTCGATGCTTTGTCTATCGATACTTTGTCTTTCGATACTTTGTCTTTCGATACTTTATCTTTCGATACTTTGTCTTTCGTTACTTTGTCTTTCGATGCATTGTCTTTCGATTTTGTCTTTCGATGCTTTATCTTTCGATACTTTGTCTTTCGATACTTTGTCTTTCGATGCATTGTCTTTCGATTTTGTCTTTCGATACTTTATCTTTCGATACTTTGTCTTTCGATACTTTGTCTTTCGATACTTTGTCTTTCGATACTTTGTCTTTCGATGCATTGTCTTTCGATTTTGTCTTTCGATACTTTATCTTTCGATACTTTGTCTTTCGATACTTTGTCTTTCGATGCATTGTCTTTCGATTTTGTCTTTCGATACTTTATCTTTCGATACTTTGTCTTTCGTTACTTTGTCTTTCGTTACTTTGTCTTTCGATACTTTGTCTTTCGATACTTTGTCTTTCGTTACTTTGTCTTTCGTTACTTTGTCTTTCGTTACTTTGTCTTTCGATACTTTTTCCTAGTACCTTAGCTAATATAATTTTAGCTAATTTTGATGAACAATTCATAAACTGCTCACCGCATGAATTCAAACCTCAGTTTTACAGAAGCCTTATAGACGGTACTCATATTTTTTTCAGTAATCGGCAACATGCATTAGAATTCTTCTAATATTTGAATAATAGCAATCCAAACATCAAACTACTACAGAAGAAAAAAAGGAAAAAGGCTTCTATTTTTATAAGTAGTACTAGTATCCAGACACTCCAATAAGTTCATCACTGAAATTTTCCATAAGAAAACCTTCGCTGGATAAGGCACGAACTATTTTAGCAATATTTGTTTTAATTACAAACTCAGCTCACTAAATACTCTCATTCATAGAGCAAACATTTTAGCTCCTCTTATTTCAGCTTTAATACAAAGAAATATGATTGTTAAGGAAATCATTTAACAACAATTACATCCTGTTACACTTTAAATTCTTATCCCCGCAGATATCACAATAGAGAATATCCAATTTATTTTACAGCACCAACAGCTAATAAGGAAAAAGTTTAGAGGGAAACAAACTAGCAAATGCAATAAAGAAATGATTAAATTTTTTCCAAAGGTATATCCTAGTTTAATTGTGCAATCGTATTTTAAATAAATTCGTGCACTAGATTCTTTCTTCTCCAAACACCTAACAAGATCCTGATGTCAGCTACAGTTTAACAAACTCTATTTGTCAGCTACAGTTTATTCCATAGCACTGGTAAAATGGTCAGTGAGTCAGAAATAGAGCAACTAGAGACAATCACACTAATAATAGACACATTTTAAAATTTGATAATTTCTCCATCTCAGATAATTGTATCAGTTCAGATTACGGCCTACATACCAAACCCATTCATAATAGAGATCAATCTGCTGAAGTACCCCTAATTATAGCATACTAATTGCAGAGCACTTTACCGGTTCTATATATATTTTAATTTTAAATGTTTTCTAAGTTTTTCTTAGTTGTTTTAGCTGGCTCCCATTTGAGTACAATTTTTTTTATAAATAACAAAGTTAAGTTTTAGCAATGACAACAACACTAAACTTTAAGAAATAACTAACCTTTAAGAAAGAAATCATAACTATAGTTATGATTTATTGATCTTTGTCAAACTAATCTTTCTTTATTCTGAAACATTTGAATAAATATTTCAATAAAAATTGTTATTACCTGCCTTCTTTCTCCTTTTTATAAACAAACCTATTTCTCTCCTTCTACCTCCTCAACCTCCTCCTGCTGCAGTGGTTATTCCATTTACCACATTTCTGCTCTCTCCACCTCAACTTCCTCTTGCTGCATATTATTAAATAGAAAGGAAAAATAATGTACTTTCAAAATACATATTGTTTTTCTGATACTTTTTAACGAATAGTGCAACTCGTATTAACCTTGTAAACCTTATAGGTACCACATATATCCCGTCTGCCTATATGGTATATATTCGCATATACTGTATATAAGGTATATAAGGTATATAATATATTATTAACTCCACTGTTCTCTCACCGGAGATTTTCTTTGTCTCTCCATTCTTTAGGGAAAATATTTTTCCCATTTTCTGTTAACAAAAGAAAATAGTTCGGCATTACCAGCGCAAGGTATTACCTCATTAATTCAAAATAATTACCAACAGACTTACCAGAATTACCTTCCAATTAGAAAAAAAAGAAACTGGTCAATAATCCATTTGAATATAAAGTGCATATTTTCATTGAATTTACAGCACGATGATCACTGGAAAATGATTTAACTGGTTACATAAAAAAGGCGATATGCATTTAATTTCAATGTAGCTTCATTAAGCAATAATTAAAAATAGAAACGCCAACGCAATTACAAACAAAATGATTTCAAATGAAAAGGATATTTGTTTTTAATTCTATTTCTTTTGACGTATTTACAAACAAGTCATTATGATTTACTCATTAATATGCATGTGTATGTTGACAAATATATTTATTTAGTACATAATTTTTTCTGAACAGGACATGTATATTTAATATTCCAAAATCTGTATATTTTGATATTAAATATTCAAATAATATGAATCATTATTTTAATAGATATAAATGGTATTATATATAATATATATTAATATAATATTTAATGATACAATTATAAATGATGATTTTAATAATACTAGTACAGTACCTGTAATTGAATCTAAATTATATTCTAATGAAAGTGTGTATTATGGATACACATATTCTGATTAAACAAAAAAGTCTCTCAAAAGCCATAATTAATATTATTAATTAATATTAATAATTATTAGTGTTAATATTATTATAGCCCGTAGTCATGATACTGCCACAAATGATTAGTTTTTTCCTTTTAATATGTATATCTTAATAAAAGTGTGACACACGGACGGACGTGTCTCTTATTATAGTACAAGTGTAATTTCCCGTTAAAATAACGGTCATCGTCAATACCAATTTATTACCAGTTATTGAGTAACTTTTAATGAATTAAATTATTTATATAAATTTTCTGCATAGTCTAATTATTATTCTATACATAAAATACATTTAAAAATTGAGTAAAAACAGGGGAATTTAAATATCAAGTCAATTCCCGGTGTGTATCATAGTTACATTCTTTATGATTAAAATCCGTTGTGTAAAAGCGGACACCAAGTAAATAAATAAATAAACACACTAAGGAAATTATTAGTATAGATAGATATATTGAATAGTGCACCAATATAAATAAATATATTGCAATACAAGATATCATGAAGGTTAGGTGGAACTGATGGCAATTAATTTCCTTTGCTAAATTCCCCAATAAATCGAGATGACAAGGTGGAAATTTCAATTAATTTAAACTGGACATTTTATACCTTTACATCACTTTGAATTGAATTGATTGCGTTCTAAATTAAAATGTGATTAAATGCCGATTTTTCAATATTATTTGACCTCTATTCCAACTCATTGGGTGTTTTAATTAGAATTCATTTAAGTAATGCTTCAAATAAGTAATCCGTGACATCATTAAGTTTAATTAATAAAGTTCTTGAGCTGCATCTTGGGGTACATAATAAACTTGACGTCAGCAAACATGTTATTTGTTGTTAAATACAATCTAACTTGTGATGAAATACAAATGAGATTTGCATTTACAAATCGTTTTGTATGCAATTACGAATAGATGATTTCCCTCCGTGCAAAATAATATTGCACATTTATAAACGTATCTCCCTGTAGCATAACGTGATAATTTATTATATATAATAAAAAATTTATATACTAATAAATAAGTTAATGAAATGTAATTGAATATACAAATAAATTGAATACAGTTTAATATACAATTGAATTGAAATACAATAGAATATATTTGAAACATATTATTTCCAAACACAAATTCTTTAGTCCCATAGATCCACAAAAGAAAAAAGTAAAATAATTGAACTGCATAAATATGTATGGTAAATATCAGAATAATTAAAGTTCAATAAAAGTAATTATACAAGACCAAAGTTTATAATTAGAGACTTGATTCTTTCTGAAGTATGATTATCCCAGGAGTTTGATTTCCCTAGGTTACTAATTTCTTCGTTTCTTTGATCCTCTAACGAATGATGATCCTAATTATAGAGGTTCACAATTTTAAGAGTTGGATACCACATATAGAGTGTTCTGTGTACAGTGAGAGGCAGATATATGACTATGTATAGATATGATGTGAATGATACTTGTCTCGTATTATTATTATGTAGCTCCTTCCAATCATATTAATATATTTATGGTGAAGTATTATATTTATTTAATAGATATCTTGCAAAGAGGTTAAGATACCCTATAGAAGACAATTATTTAACTTATCAATTCATATAAGATAATATTAACATTCAATTAGTTTAGAAAGTATTTTCGCGGTAAATACTTATAGTCACTTTGCATATTACTCTCCGCCTCTTTCCGTAAAAAGGGGAACTACTTTTGAATCCTCCTCTCTGTAGCATTTTCCAAAAAATCCTTTATATTTAATTTACCATTGGAAAAGTTATTTAGATTCTTTTTAATTTACAAGAACTGTTTTCAAGATTATTAACTATTTAAAAATGATTTGATTTTTTCCATTTCAACTCTATTCTGAAACACTTTTTTCTTCGGTTTTCTGGTACCAAACCCAATTGGTGTTTTAGCATAAATTAGCATGAACAGGAGATGTTTTCACCGAGGAGACTTGTTGTTACGAAACAACAGTTTGGAGTGAGAGAGAAACCAAACAGAATAGATAAATGTATTTAGTTTTTACTATAGAAATGTAGTTGGAAGTGGAATCTCAATTTCATTATATTTCAAAAGGAATTTAATTACTTATTACCAACTTACATAATAATTAATATAATCAGCATAAATAGGAAAAACTATTTCATAACATTTTCAATATGATGCAACTGTCAGAATAATATTAATAATTATATGTACTGAATATGTTTTCTACCATTTAAAGCTCAATTGATTTGTTGTACCATCGATAAAAAAATATAATAATATTATTAGAATTTAAAACTTGGATATGAAAATATTTCTTCAATAGATATTAATAATTAGTGATAAAAGAGTTTACTGTGTAGAGATAGCCAATTTATTTGCACGGTTCATCTTTAGTTGGTTGTTTGTTTATTATATTTATTCCTTAATTCATGCAAAATAATAAATAATTATTGATCACTATTTAGTATAACCTGAAAATACAATGAAAATAATAAAAATTTGTAACAACGAAGAAGCAAATCAATCTCAAAATAATCTCGCCAAATTTAATTGTATGGCTTCTTTAATAGTCTATTGTAAATATATTCGATGTTATGCTTTTAATAAATCAAATACTGGTTTTGGCTACCGTAGACTCATCCCTATTACCTATAAACATTAACACATGTATGCCATATGTGTTTAGTCCTCATTACAATCATATTTATACCATGAAAACATTTTGAGACCTCGCACGATTCGTTACACACAGGGTTTTGCTTGGGGCCCAAAATATCGGTCCGGAAAATTCGGTCTCAGAAATTTCGGAGGGGGGGTATTGGGGTGCACACGCACCCCAATACATCTAACTGATAATTTGTTATTTATACCTACGACCGAAAGTTCCGAGAGCGAATTTTCCGCTCAAATATCATGCTAAATAAATGTCAAAACATATCAAAATTATTAATGTTACATCTTGTTCTACATCTTGTGTAATTGATGTGAACAAGATCCACGTGTTACTCATAAACTGCGTCCATCGCTTTATTGCAGATCACTATTTTGTGAATAATTTTAATAATACTGATCGTACAGTAGTGAAACTTTGGTCACTGGAAGATTGCTTCTAGGTTAGTATCTTGCTGAAATATTTTTTGAATCCATGAAGTAATTGGAAAGTTATGAACGAACGTGTATGTATTTTGAAGGCATTTTAACTGTCCATCGCTTTATTGCAGCTCAGTGAAAAGGCCAAAAAATGGGCTATTAACTTCTACCGAGAGGGTAAAAATTGTAACAGCTCCTGCTGAAGGGAAGACTCTTCTATATTTAGCTAATGAATTTGGGAGGGATAAGAGAACCATAGTTTCTATTGTGGAAGAACCCTACACCAACCCAAGGAGAGATGAGGGTACGAGGAGAAGCATCTTCCCCTCGAATTATGCGAAAACTACCCAGGCAGGCTATAAGGCATCCAAATAACACTAGTGCCTCCATTTTCGACAAGGCTGTCATTGGTTATTCGTCCAAACAGTGTCTTAAATGAGATGACAAGGAACGTGGAGCCCATTTCTTGGCCTCCTATGGACAAGACCCAAAAGGAAAAAGGCATTAGAAGTACACAGAATTACATGAAAACAAACTTCCTACTTGTTCTTTTAACAGATGAGGCAAGAGCCACCCTTGATTGTCTGGATGGATGGATTTAAGTTTGGATCCTACTGAAGCTGTTTATCCACAAAGGTTTCGTCGTCAACAAGGAGGCTGTGGCTTTATGTTTTAAGCGGGCATCATTGGTGAAACGTTAATTGGCCCGTTCCGAGTACCAGAGTGTGTAAACCTAACAATCCAATCCTACATTGCCTCTTTTGTTGAGTACTTGTTCCCTTGGCCTAATAGTTTGCAATTATCTCGTTGGCAAAAGATGATTTTCTTGCATTACTTCGCACAATCTCATGCTTGAAGTGTGAGAGAGACTATCATGACTTGATTGCCTTGTTCTCTGGTCTTAAGCCCCATTGAGCATTTCTGACCGTTTCATTTGAGACATTACATCAGGACTGTTTTGACGTAAGACCAATGACAGCCTGGTCAAAAATGGAGGCGCTAGTGTCATTTAGCTGCCTTATGACCTGCCTGCGTATTTTTCGCATATTTCGAGGGGAAATTCTTTTTCTCGTACCCTCATCTCTCCTTGGGTTTGTGTCTGGATTTTTCAGAAAATAAACTATTGTTCTCTTAACCCTTCCAAGTTATAAAGCTAAATATGAAAGAGTCATCCCTTCAGCAGAACCTGCTACAATTTTTACCCTCTCGGTAGAAGTTAATCGCCCATTTTTTGGCCTTTTCACAGAGCTGCAATAAAGCGATGGACAGTTAAAATGCCTTCAAAATACATAAATTTTCATAACTTTCCAATTTCCTCATGGATTCAAAAAATATTTCAGCAATATTTCACCATGTGTTACTCATATTAATACCATGTGTTACTCATATTAATACCATGTGTTACTCATATTAATACTTTGTGTTACTCATATTAATACCATGTGTTACTCATATTAATACCATGTGTTACTCATATTAATACTATGTGTTACTCATATTAATACCATGTGTTACTCATATTAATACCATGTGTTACTCATATTAATACTTTGTGTTACTCATATTAATACCATGTGTTACTCATATTAATACCATGTGTTACTCATATTAATACCATGTGTTACTCATATTACTACCATGTGTTACTCATATTAATACTTTGTGTTACTCATATTAATACCATGTGTTACTCATATTAATACCATGTGTTACTCATATTAATACCATGTGTTACTCATATTAATACTTTGTGTTACTCATATTAATACCATGTGTTACTCATATTAATACCATGTGTTACTCATATTAATACCATGTGTTACTCATATTAATACCATGTGTTACTCATATTAATACTTTGTGTTACTCATATTAATACCATGTGTTACTCATATTGATACCATGTGTTACTCATATTAATACCATGTGTTACTCATATTAATACTTTGTGTTACTCATATTAATACCATGTGTTACTCATATTAATACCATGTGTTACTCATATTAATACCATGTGTTACTCATATTAATACCATGTGTTACTCATATTAATACTTTGTGTTACTCATATTAATACCATGTGTTACTCACATTAATACCATGTGTTATTCATATTAATACCATGTGTTACTCATATTAATACCATGTGTTACTCATAGTAATACCATGTGTTACTCATATTAATATCAATACAATATATTACTCATAGCAGTACGCGGTACAACACATATCATTGATATGTGTTTCTCTTATCAATGGGAGATGGAGATGAATCAAGAAAAAGAAAAACAATACAGTTCAACAAGATTTAGGTAATTTTCGGGGCCGTGTTCAATAAAAATCTAACCAATTGAACATCAGGTGGATATAGGGGGAGTGTATTGTTTGTATTTTGTGACGTATTGTTTGTATTTCTCTTCTATGTATCACTTTATCCTTGTAGATATGAGTGATACATGCTTTGTTATGTGTTCCTATTGGTATCACTATGAATAAATCATTGTATTTGATTGAATGATACATGGTATTGATATCAATAACATGTGGTATTGATATCAATAACATGTGGTATTGATATCAATAACATGTGGTATTGATATTAATAACATGTGGTATTGATATCAATAACATGTGGTATTGATATCAATAACATATGGTATTGATATCAATAACATGTGGTATTGATATCAATAACATATGGTATTGATATCAATAACATGTGGTATTGATATCAATAACATGTGGTATTGATATCAATAACATGTGGTATTGATATGGCATTTATTTAGATGGTTTTTACATCGATTCCACCAAGATATTCATACTATGGACTTAAGATGTTGATAGTAAAGGTGAATCCTTGAAGCGTGTAACACTCAAAATATGTCTCCGTTGTTATG
>CANNZV010003747.1:0-55400 GCA_947561585.1 Caprella mutica
CTATCAGAGAAAAGAGTCACTGTTATTATGTACTATCAGAGAAAAAAGTCACTATCACTTTTTTTTCAATAACTTTTTCATTTTCCTATTATACTGTAGCTATAGTAAATTGCATGACAATTCAAAGATACTTCTCTTTTCTCTGACTATAATATCCTTCTTCTGTTACCTACATTTGATTTCTAGTTGTCGATAACTCTCCAAAAATGACCAGTAAATATTTATTGAAGTGTTCTCTCCTCTTGAAATAGCAAAACAGATTTTTATTCCAAATCGATTAATTTGGCTGTTTTCAACTATTATCATCTAATTGATTTTAATGATTTAATTTATTTTAAATAATTACATTTTCTTCACCAAATATTTCAATTCTTTTTTTTATAATATTAATAAAAATTGAGTATCACTTAAAGTAATTTATCATATCTAATATTATTCGATTACACAAATGAAAGTTAAAAATTTCATTTGCGTATTGAGTACAGATTAGAAAAAATAATTTTATTTGAACTTTCATATCATTTATCATGGAGAACTGAAAAGAAATTAGATACAATGTAAATTGAGTTGGAGACCTAACGTCTGATTAGAGACAAAAGCCATTTGAAAAAAATATCTACAAAGGACTTTGAAGATGTAGTCAAACTGAAAGGTGACTACATAAACTAATGCAGTCACTTAATTACTAACTAATAATTGTGCGCGGAAAATTGCCAATTAGAGAAGTGTGAATTCTTTAAACACGAAATTAATTTTCTTGGACATCGAGTCACTACTGAGGGCATCCGATGTATCCAAAACGAAAAACTTAGAGAAGCATCTAGACCAACAGATGTAAAACAACTTCAGCGATTTTTAGGGCTTGTGAATTATTTTCGTAAGTTCATACCTAAATTTAGTCAGAAAGCCGACCCATTATATAGACTATTAAGGAAGGACACTAAATTTGACTGGACTGACGAATGTGAGGCTAGCTTCACTAGTCTCAAAAATATTTTGACATCAGATACGGTTTTAGCTCATCCAAATTATTCCAGACCATTTTATTTATTTACTGACAGCTCAGATATCGGAGTTGGCGCAGCACTGCTACAACCAGATTCGACCAAAAGCAAAACATTAAGACCCATAGCATATTTCAGTAAATCATTAAATTCTACTCAAAAAAGGTACTCCACGACTAAACAAGAGTTTCTTGCAATACATCTAGCTTTAAAGGAATTTCAGTATCTATGTCTAGGGTATCCTATTACCATTTTAACTGATCACAAACCCTTATGTGCATTTTTTGGTAATAAACTTCCATTAGACACGGCGTTAGCCAGGTGGGCAATCGAAGCTAGCACATATGAGTGTACCATCAAATATTTTGAAGGTAAGAGAAATGTGGTAGCAGATACCCTTAGTAGATTAACTCCTTTAACGGAAGAAACAATAGATGATTGTGAACTTTTAACACCATCTAATGAAAGTTGTAGCTCAATTGAAAATTATATAGCAACCACAAGATCGAGGGCTAAGCTAAATGTACCACAAATTATTAACAACAATGACAGTGAATCAGAAACAGACTGAGAAAACGAACAAGAACCAGATCCATCTAAATTGTATAAAATCAACAAAGAAAAACCATTTCTGAACTACATACCTAAACACGAAGATATAACATGGACTTTAAACAGACTAAAGACTGCACAGTCAAACGACTTTGCTTGTAAGGAAATAATGGATATATTACATAAAAAACAATTAGGAACATCTAGGAACATAGCTGAATTTTTCATATTAGACGGAATATTATATCGACATCGGAAAATAGATACTCGGGCAGCCAGTATTGTTAATTATGTTATACCAAATGAAATGATCACTTTAGTAATTAATTCAATACATTTTAACACTCATTGTGGTTTAGCTCATACGCTATTTAAATTTCGACTAAAATATTATCATTTTCAAGAAAGATCGGTCATAGAATCTTTTATTAAAAGATGTGACGTTTGCAAAATCCTTAAAGGAAGTCTAGATACACCAATTAAATTAATGTCTGCCCCAGTAGCTAATACACCATTTGAAACAGTTTCATTTGATTTTATAGGACCTTTTATAACAACTGACACGAACAACAAATATATTTTATCAATAACATGTATGTTGACAAGATATAACGAATTACACGCAGTAGCTGACAAATCAACTAACACAGTAATTGATTGTCTAAGTAAAACATTTAGTCGTTGTGGATATCCCAAAACGTTAATGTCGGATTGTGCGAAAGAATTTAAGTCTAACGCAATTAGAACTTTCAGTGAAATACATCAGATATACAAATGTGAGGTATTACCATACTCAGCATATTCCAACGGAATTTGTGAACGTAATAACCAGAGAATTAACAAATTATTAAGATTCTATGTTGCCACAGTAAATCACAATAATTGGGACATGTTTATCGATATTGTCCAAAACACAATTAACAATCAGGTCAATATGTCCTTGAAAGATACACCCTCATACGCTCTTTTTGGCCGTGATACATCTCCAAATATTCAAGCAGAAAATTTGGATAACATTTACAATTTAGATACATCAGAATCAATAGTCAAAATTAAGGCCAGACAAGCTATATTTATTCAAGATCAGATAAGAGCTAACATAATTAATCAATCAAACAAACGCATAATTTACCACAATAAGACACGAAAAGACAAAATTATACAGATAGGTGATCGAGTATTAATTAGAAATCAAAAAACACATAAATTACAATTAAATTGGATAGGACCAGGTACAGTATTACAAGTGAAAAAAAAACAAAGCTATAATTAAATTAGGACATCAAAAGATAACTAGTAACATAAATTACCTAACTAAGTTGGAAAAATTCACAACAAATTAATTAAATAATTTCATTAACATCATTAAACAGGAAATCAAATTATGAGAAATTTGAATATAAACATCATATAGAAAGCCCACAAAAGGAACACATAAAACGAAGTAACATGAGTAACATGTTACATACACACGAACACGTGACATATAACACGGTTACATGCAAAGATTCAGAGAAATGTTTACATTTTTTTTTGCTTACGCGAGTCAAACAAACAGAGCATACAATTCATTGTTCAGACTACAATATTTCCTTTGCTCAGTAAGAGAATTATTGTATGTATTTAATTGTATGTAATTTAAATTGTAATAATTGTATGTATTAAATTTAAGTTGATGGGATGAATTATGAATTTTATTAATATAAAATTTCATATAATAATTTTAAGAGGATTAATTTTTTTTTGTTGTATGCATGTTAATTTTAAATTTTGTGTTTATATGTTGGTGTAACGAATAAGATGAATTATATTCTGTAAACGTAGTAGTAAAATTGTTTGAAATCAGAATGAAAATTTGAAAAAAAAAAAATATATATATATATATACATTCAAATTTAGGATGAAATACTGAAATAACTTAAAAGCAAAAATGATTAATTCAAAATGAGACTGAAATCTGATAAAATAACTAAAAAAGACCAGGGGCCATGTTCTAACAGTATCTTTTTTGATTTCAGTGACCGTGAGGCAGCAAGGTCACAGCCATCAACACAGCCAACAGACCCAAAAACAGCCAGTGACTGACTCTCAGCCACTCACAGCCGGTTGACACACAGAACTGTAATTCAAGGTCGTGAGAGGGAATCAGCTGGAGCGATGGGACAGACTCAGAGCAACTTTGACCTGAACTCAGTAGTGGAGTTGATCCAGAAGTCGACTTCAATGAACAAGGCTCATTTGGAGCAGACCATTAAATCCATGGGGTCTACAAAGTACGACCTAATACCAGACTTGTTCAGCGACATTTTGGTGTTAATTCTAACACTGCTGGTTGTGATGATTCTGGTATGTGGTTACAATCAATCAAGAAAGATTAAGTCCGATGAGGATATGAAAATGTACGAAATGCGGAATTTGAGGTCTAAGATGGCGACTGAAGCCTTTAATCAGATAAAAAGAGGCACCCCTTTAGATCAGGGGAACTAGGTGGAACAGTAAATATGAAGAGTTTGGTTCCAAAACGCTATAAATCCATTTTGATCAATTTGAGTTAAAATGTGTTTTCTTTACCAAGAAAGTACAAAGATGAAAACCACTATTTTCTGTTTCAATCATTCACATAGCATATTGAGGTTATAATAACATAAACAATTCAAATCCACAATACCGACGAAATACAATATTGATTTAGGTGGAAACTCATTTTTTTCAAAAGTGGCGTTTATCGCGTTTTGGAACCAAACTCTTCATATATTCAATGATCAGGCCGTAAATATACAGGCGACAACATTTATAGTAATGCCTAATACAAAACAAAAGCCAAAAAGCGAAATTACCAAAACTAAACCTAACAGCATTTAAGATTTTTTTTCTCAAACTACATTTGATCATTATTTAAAAAAAAAATTTTTTTTTTTAATTTTAAGTTTGGGTAATTTTAAGTGAAAATTAATAATAATCGTTTTTTCAATTGAATTTAATTTTAAGTTTAATTTTTTTTTCGGTGTTAATTTTAAGGTTTAAATTTAAGGATTAAAACTGTCTCAAAATTTGATAAAGATGATCAAAATTCATATAAATTCAATTAAGAATATAAATTAATTAAAAAGTCATAAAATACGATATCATAACATATGATAAATTAAAATGAAAAATTACTTTTATCAATAAAGAAGGAATTTTATTAAAATAAAACTTAACTAAGTTAAATAAAATATATTTTTATAAATGAAAATTTTTTTTGATTATAATTTTTTTTTTTAAATGTAAATGCAGTAACAACTTGTCTAATGTATTGGAGTGATCAAAGGTCTCTGCTAATATTTAGACTAATAATCTACATATTAGGAGGGGAGGGGTGTGATCTCAAATAGATTAGGCAAGTTATTACGTTTATAAAATGAAAAAGTTGTTACATTTTGAACTGAGACATATTAGGTAGGAGTAATTTAGATTATTTTGAGAATAAATAAAAATATTGTTAAAGCATAATTAAGATTGTATAGGTAAGACAAAAAATTTAAGAAAGTTTGGTGAATGCACATTAGTCTGACATATTTCTAGAACGAATTAAAACTCATATTTTTCAATTTTCTAATAATGTATTTATTGCCGGTTCGAGAAATTTCAAGAGATCCAAAACACATGTTTCCACTAACAGCGTGAGCGTCTGAACATTGTTCAATATAAAGTAACAATGGGTAGACAAACCAGCTGGCAGTTTTGGAAAAATGTGAATTGTAACTTTGAAATTTTCGGAAGGGGTGAGCGATGTGGTAATGCAAACACAGCAATTGTGTATGCATTACTATCATCACGAACCTATATGATTGTAAGTAAGTAACATTCAAGTCAGTTACCGATCTGCTCTCGCGAGCTACACACCTTATCTCCAGTTCGTAGTTATTGAGACCTTAACTTGTGAGCGTTCTAGAGGAGATACTCTTTGTAATAACCCTTGCTTGACTAATGAATATATTCTCTTTAAGTGTTAATTACATTACCATTATTACCCTAAATACAGTTAAGCTTGGACCAGAGGCCTGAGGTCGGAACCATATTGGCAAGGTGGTTCTAGGGCATGGTACCATGAGTATTTAGTAGAAAGAGATATATTGAGGAAAAGGAATCTGAAAATACTAGACAGAGTAGGATTCTATCTCACGGAGCCCATACACTGTAACGTTATAAGGAAGTAAACTGATAACGTCACATGATGTACTATCAGAGAAAAGAGTCACTATGATGATCTACTATTAGAGAAAAGTCACTGGGATGATGAACTATCAGAGAAAAGAGTCACTGTGATGATGTACTACCAGAGAAAAGAGTCACTGTGATCATGTACTATCATAGAAAAGAGTCACTGTGATGATGTACTATCAGAGAAAAGAGTCACTGTGATGATGTACTATCAGAGAAGAGAGTCACTGTGATGATGTACTATCAGAGAAAAGAGTCACTGTGATGATGTACTATCAGAGAAAAGAGTCACTGTGATGATGTACTATCAGAGAAAAGAGTCACTGTGATGATGTACTATCAGAGAAAAGTCAGTGTAATGATGTACTATCAGAGAAGAGAGTCACTGTGATGATGTACTATCAGAGAAAAGAGTCACTGTGATGATGTTCTACCAGAGAAGAGTCAGTGTAATGATGTACTATCAGAGAAAAAGAGTCACTATGATGATCTACTATCAGAGAAAAGTCACTGGGATGATGAACTATCAGAGAAAAGAGTCACTGTGATGATGTACTATCAGAGAAGAGTCAGTGTAATGATGTACTATCAGAGAAGAGTCAGTGTAATGATGTACCATCAGAGAAAAGAGTCACTATGATGATCTACTATTAGAGAAAAGTCACTGGGATGATGAACTATCAGAGAAAAGAGTCACTGTGATGATGTACTACCAGAGAAAAGAGTCACTGTGATCATGTACTATCAGAGAAAAGAGTCACTGTGATGATATACTACCAGAGAAAAGAGTCACTGTGATGATGTACTATCAGAGAAGAGAGTCACTGTGATGATGTACTATCAGAGAAAAGAGTCACTGTGATGATGTACTATCAGAGAAAAGTCATTGCATGATACGAATTTTACACTCCTTATTTTTAATTTTCAAATTTTTAAAATATGTCATCATGAACCTCTAACAATTTCAATACATTTTCATTAACATATATTTTTTCTCATTATACTATATATAAATATAGTAAATTGTATTATAACTTAAAGCTCCCCCGTAACTAATTTTCTATGACTGTAAAGATATATTTTTCAGTTGCCTACGTTTAGTTTCTATTTTTAATTACTTTCTAAAAATTACCAGTAAATAATTTTTGAAATGTTCACTCCTTTTGCAATATCAAAACACAAATATTTAGTCCAAATTAATTAGTTTGCCTGTTTACAGTTTATCCAGCCTTATGATTTTTGGATTCTTCTCATTAAAATCTGTTTTAAGCCATTAGATTTTATTCACCGCAGATTTGAATTCTTGTTTTATAAATAATGAAAATTATTTTATCAAACCTAATATATTACGAATTAATTACAAAAGCAGACTAGAAAAATGAATTATATTCGACCATTCACATCATTAAATCATGAGGGTTGAGAAGAAATCAGATACAATTTAAATTGAGTTGGAGACCTAACGTCTAATTCGGAAAAAATCGATTTGAGAAAAATTATACAAAGGACTATGAAGAAGTAAGTAGACTACCTGAAAGGTGACTACATCATTCAAGGCACTCACCATATTATGACTATGATATTGCTCATGAATGCAAATTTGCTTTTCTGTGAATGCAGTCACTTATCAACGAATGTGACGAAAAGGGACCTAACAGACTGTGCTCACAGATGGAAGAGGAAAATAAAGAGTTGATAGTAAATGATGCCTAAGAGCCTACCCAACATAAAAATCAAAGACCTCATAGCTGAAGAGCACAGCCAAAGAGCTATCCTCAAAAACTGAAAGTTTCGTTAAAAAAATTTATAATTGGATCATAACCCGAGTTACAACATAACACCAGTTAGAAATTAGTGTTTTACAAATTCGCAAACAAATTATTACCAACAAATAAAATTCATGGCAACTGATTTCAACGTTAATTGTTACATTTGGAAATTTGTAAACGTATAATGGTCTCGACTCTCCTCTACTATTAACTGTGATGATATCCATATAGTGCTATCCTCTAAAACTGTAAATACAGTCAATTAACTAAAACCATAATTCATTCTTATTGAATACTTCTCAACTCTTATTATGCGTCCAGCCAGTTATAACGATTCCAAAAAAAAAAAACAGAATGAGCGTGGTCGTAATGAATAAACTGTCGTATAACGAAACCATGGCCTAATCTCAGAAGAAATGAGTTAATTTGTCATATTATGCAATTCTGTATTAAAGGGAATAAAGGACAAATTAATTTCAAAATATTTATTGAGTGAAAAACAATAAGTCAATTAATTCATAATAATAATAACGGAACAAGTCAAGAGAATTAAAGATTTGAAATCACCTATTTGAGTAATAACATGGTATTTGTAAAATAATAAAATGTACAATCAAATTAATATTAAATCAAACCATTACATTAGAATAATATTCAAGCTGAATAGTTTGACTAATAATTATTAAAAGAAAAAATACTACCATATAAAGTAATAATAGAACGAAGACAATCAATATTGGTTCAACCAGTACCAGAATATTCTTGCATCAAATGTTCACGCATCAAACATTCTATTATGTCAGACATTTAAACAATTTCCACTGTTTTGTAGAAACTCTGTTACTCTTCTAATAATAAAGGTTATCTAATTTATAAGATTTACTTGGAGTATTTGAATTGATTGGTAGAATCTTTCAATGGAGTGGTAGAATCTTTCAATGGAGTGGTAGAATCTGTCAATTGAGTTGTAAAATCTGTCAATTGAGTTGTAAAATCTGTCGATTGAGTGGTAAAATCTGTCGATTGAGTGGTAAAATCTGTCGATTGAGTGGTAAAATCTGTCGATTGAGTGGTAAAATCTGTCGATTGAGTGGTAAAATCTGTCGATTGAGTGGTAAAATCTGTCGATTGAGTGGTAAAATCTGTCGATTGAGTGGTAAAGTCTGTCGATTGAGTGGTAAAGTCTGTCGATTGAGTGGTAAAGTCTGTCGATTGAATGGTAAAATCTGTCGATTGAATGGTAAAATCTGTCGATTGAGTGGTAAAATCTGTCGATTGAGTGGTAAAATCTGTCGATTGAGTGGTAAAATCTGTCGATTGAGTGGTAAAATCTGTCGATTGAGTGGTAAAATCTGTCGATTGAGTGGTGAAATCTGTCGATTGAGTGGTAAAATCTGTCGATTGAGTGGTAAAATCTGTCGATTGAGTGGTAAAATCTGTCGATTGAGTGGTAAAATCTGTCGATTGAGTGGTAAAATCTGTCGATTGAGTGGTAAAATCTGTCGATTGAGTGGTAAAATCTGTCGATTGAGTGGTAAAATCTGTCGATTGAGTGGTAAAATCTGTCGATTGAGGAGTAGAATCTTTCGATTGAGGAGTAGAATCTATCGATTGAGGAGTAGAATCTATCGATTGAGGAGTAGAATCTATCGATTGAGGAGTAGAATCTATCGATTGAGGAGTAGAATCTATCGATTGAGGAGTAGAATCTATCGATTGAGGAGTAGAATCTATCGATTGAGGAGTAGAATCTATCGATTGAGGAGTAGAATCTATCGATTGAGGAGTAGAATCTATCGATCGAGTAGTAGAATCTTTCGATCGAGTGGTAGAATCTTTCGATCGAGTGGTAGAATCTTTCGATCGAGTGGTAGAATCTTTCGATCGAGTGGTAGAATCTTTCGATCGAGTGGTAGAATCTTTCGATCGAGTGGTAGAATCTTTCGATCGAGTGGTAGAATCTTTCGATCGAGTGGTAGAATCTTTCGATCGAGTGGTAGAATCTTTTGATCGAGTGGTAGAATCTTTTGATCGAGTGGTAGAATCTTTCGATCGAGTGGTAGAATCTTTCGATCGAGTGGTAGAATCTTTCGATCGAGTGGTAGAATCTTTCGATCGAGTGGTAAAATCTTTCGATCGAGTGGTAGAATTTTTCGATCGAGTGGTAGAATCTTTCAATCGAGTGGTAGAATCTTTCAATCGAGTGGTGAGATACTCAATTTGACATAAAACACTTTTTTGTAGATCTTTACATAATTCTTGCTCATTTTTAATCAAATCTGGACAACTTATACGAGTTTCTAGTAGCATCTTCATTAATTTAGGTAATAATTCTGCTAATTTTGCTATTTGAGTTATTAGTAATTCTGGCATTTTTGTTTGTTTTATTAGTTTAAGATAGGAATCTACTAGAAAAGTATTTTTTTCATTTAGATCCATTTGGGTTGAAATCAGTTTTTGAGTGGACTTGTTTTTGTTTTGTATTGCTTTTTAATGCATTTATTGTGGTTTCCAGACGAATAGGTTTACATTCCGGATCTTTCGCTGGTGTCTCTGGTGGAATTATTGGGCGTTCCTGCAAATTCATTGGGCGTTCCTGCAAATTCATTGGGTGTTCCTGCAAATTCATTGGGTGTTCCTGCAAATTCATTGGGTGTTCCTGCAAATTCATTGGGTGTTCCTGCAAATTCATTGGGTGTTCCTGCAAATTCATTGGGCGTTCCTGCAAATTCATTGGGCGTTCCTGCAAATTCATTGGGCGTTCCTGCAAATTCATTGGGCGTTCCTGCAAATTCATTGGGCGTTCCTGCAAATTCATTGGGCGTTCCTGCAAATTCATTGGGCGTTCCTGCAAATTCATTGGGCGTTCCTGCAAATTCATTGGGCGTTCCTGCAAATTCATTGGGCGTTCCTGCAAATTCATTGGGCGTTCCTGCAAATTCATTGGGCGTTCCTGCAAATTCATTGGGCGTTCCTGCAAATTCATTGGGCGTTCCTGCAAATTCATTGGGCGTTCCTGCAAATTCATTGGGCGTTCCTGCAAATTCATTGGGCGTTCCTGCAAATTCATTGGGCGTTCCTGCAAATTCATTGGGCGTTCCTGCAAATTCATTGGGCGTTCCTGCAAATTCATTGGGCGTTCCTGCAAATTCATTGGGCGTTCCTGCAAATTCATTGGGCGTTCTTGCAAATTCATTGGGCGTTCCTGCAAATTCATTGGGCGTTCCTGCAAATTCATTGGGCGTTCCTGCAAATTCATTGGGCGTTCCTGCAAATTCATTGGGCGTTCCTGCAAATTCATTGGGCGTTCCTGCAAATTCATTGGGCGTTCTTCCAAATTCATTGGGCGTTCTTCCAAATTCATTGGGTGTTCTTGTAGATACACTGGGTGTTCTTGTAGATACACTGGGTGTTCTTGTAGATACACTGGGTGTTCTTGTTGATACACTGGGTGTTCTTGTTGATACACTGGGTGTTCTTGTTGATACACTGGGTGATCTTGTTGATACACTGGGTGTTCTTGTTGATACACTGGGTGTTCTTGTTGATACACTGGGTGTTCTTGTTGATACACTGGGTGTTCTTGTTGATACACTGGGTGTTGTTGCAAATTTATTGAGTGTTGTTGTAAATACACTGGGTGTTGTTGTAAATATATTTGATGTTCTTGTAAATATATTATGTGTTCTTCTAAATATATTATGTGTTCTTGTATATTTATTGTGTGTTCTTGTAAATTTACTGGCTGTTCTTGTAAATTTACTGGCTGTTCTTGTAAATTTACTGGCTGTTCTTGTAAATTTACTGGCTGTTCTTGTAAATTTACTGGCTGTTCTTGTAAATTTACTGGCTGTTCTTGTAAATTTACTGGCTGTTCTTGTAAATTAACTGGCTGTTCTTGTAAATTAACTGGCTGTTCTTGTAAATTTACTGGCTGTTCAGGTAGATTTGTTAGAGCTTCAGGCGGATTTATCTGAAGTTCTGGTTGATCTGCTGAAGCTTCTTCTTGATTATTCTGAAATGAAATATATATTTTATATACAATTATTGAAACTAACAATCAAGAATCTGATGCTAAGTGCATTATTAGCTTTTATCCTTTATAATTTAAGCATATAAATGAATTAATTAAATATCTGATATATCTTAGAGGGAAAAGTTTATCGGTTTTCTACAAACTGGCTATCCTTATATAAAAACATGATTTATAATCAATGTTACCCTGCATAATAAGCTACTCTGTACAACAAATTTATATATTTTGAATAATCTAGATATACTCTATATCAATATATCGACTGACACAATAATAGTAAACTATATACTTATATCTTGAATAAACGCAATCTACATCCTGAAGGAAAGGATACTCGTACCTCCAGCAATAATATACATAAATGTATGATTATTAAGGGGACCGTCCCTGAAGAGGTCTTGAAATTGTATCATTTATTTTTTATTTCATAAATAGGTACCTAACAACTTTATAAATTATTGTACAAAAAATCAGAACTCTAAAGTGTGCCTGTGTGACGCTATGCCCCTGGGGAGAGGGGGGGGGGTGGATATAGCGCTCTGTTAGTACAAATAACTAGTTTTCTATGGGTCTAATCGAAAAAGTGCTTCGAACAAAAACGATAGGGAATTCAATTTTATTCATGAATGCGAAGTTTCAGAACCATAGCTTCATTTTTTTTTCAAAAAACATGGTTGGTCGCTCGGATGCCATTTTGAGGCACTTCAAAATAGCTATAAATTTTGGTATTCAAACATGGACCTCTAATACAGTTTTGAAGCTACGGGCTTGCAGATTTTCATTCGATTATCCTGGTTATTCTCAACAAAACATTTGAAAGCGATTTATGAATTTTGAATTTTTATTTCGAAATTTCAATTATAAAAAAATTATTTGAATTTTAGTATTATTTTGAAAAATCGAATTTATCGAAAAAAAAGTGAAATTCAAAAATCGTTTACAAAAGTTTTGTAGAGAATGGTATGGGGAAGCGAATGAAAAAAAACGCAAAGCTGTAGCTTCAACACTGTATTAGAGGTACATGTTTGAAAACCAGTTTGAAATTAGTTCGAAATTCGAATAACTATCTTTCTATGCGTTTAATTGAAAAAATGACAAAAACGATAGAGAATTCAATTTTATATTTAGTAACCAAGTTTCATAACCGTAGCTTTATCAATAAAAAATTTACATAATTTAGGGATGGTCCCCTTAATTAGCTATCAATATACATATATCGAGTATAAATATTGTAACTTTAATATAGCTGCTGTGAAATAATCAGAGGCAAGTATGAGGACATGAATATATACAAATTAATTTTATGTTAAAATGAATGAATTCCAGTAATTTAAATATTCAACTCGGTTGAATGGTTATGTTCGGTGATTAGTAATATACTCTGTTCAAATTTAGTTGAATATTTTAACCAAATAAGAAAAACTATCATTGTATGTACACTATTAAAATGATGGAAGTTATGGAAAGTCTAACGGTACTAAAATTTTGAACGGTGAAAGCTGAGGGTACGTCTACTATGGACGAGTATTCGAGCGATTTTTCGTACAGACAATATCGTCATAACTGATCGTTAGTGCGAAGTGGTTACACTGTACGCAATTTCTGCCCAATTAATATTGGGGTCTAAACTATGTTTATTTGATATAATGCTCGGGAGGAATTAAAAACCTACCTGTTTGCCTCTGAAATAATAAACGCGACGCCAATTTGATTATTATTTTCTTTGCACAAAATGTATGAAATACCTAATTAGAAAAATAAGGAGAAAATATTTTATATAACTATAAAGATATTCAATTTTATTGAAAAAAATTGTTCAAAGTAACAACCAATTCAAGCCTTCATATAAACAAATATCGTCCGAATCATTGACGTGTGACAGGGCCCTAACACATTCATATATTCTGAAAAATCTACATTCACTCTTAAGGGGACCGACCCAGCGATTTTGTACTTTTTAACCCAAATTTTTTTTTCTTCTTAATGTATTCCTATAACACAAAGGTAGGTGTGTAAAATTTTATAACGCTACCTACCCCCAAGACAGCGGGGAAGAGGTTAGAATAGGGGTCAATTGCAGGGATATGGGGAGATGTGGGTAAGGACAGTGAGTCAGGTGGCGCCTGATGATACCCGCACCCTTGAGGGCGAAATACCGGGACTTGAGAGCCCGGGGAGATTTTGTGTCAAACACAAAAAAAAAATTCCTATTATTGCACTCCTGAACAGTTGCAAGTGTTGCTAGTTTCCTTTTCAATTTTTTCAAAATCTCAAACAGTTTAGAAGTTACGGCTCAGCGTTTTTTTGCATTCGATGCTTCTTTAAATGGTCTCCAAAATGTCGGAATAGATTTTTGATTGTGAACTTCATTTAAAAAAAAAACTGTTTTTGCAATACGTGAAAAAAATTTTGTTTCGAAAAATTTCGGAAAAAAAATATATATAAATCTGTTGCGCCATTTTGGAGCCCATTTACAAAAGCATCGAATGCAAAAAAACCGCTGTACCCAAACTTCAACACTTTGGAAGAAATAGGCATTTTCGAAATTGGTTCAAAATAATTGAAACTCTTGTAACTCGTTCGAAATTAGTCAAATCGAAAAAAATCTAAATAACAACACCCCCAGTAGAATTCAATTTTATATATGTGTACAAAGTTTCACAACCGTAGCTTCAATATTAAAAAAAATTTTCAAAAGCTGGTTCGGTCCCCTTAATAAATTAATCTATAGACAACAATTAAGTAATTGTGAAAAAAAATTATTATTACAAATTTGATCCAAGATAAAACAATTTACTTTCCACTTACATTTGAATAATCATTTCTTTTCCTCTTGAACATCTTGAAAAACTATTTTGATCTTCAGACTCCTGAAGACTTGCCCGTATTTTTTTGTATCGAACCGAATGCGTGAGTCACGACACAGTTTCAGTATTCGTAACAATTCGTTAGATTCGTGTAAAGAACTACTGAGTTTTGATGACTTGGAATACGACACTAATCAATTTTATTTCAGGTTATAAAGAGGGTTTATTATCTGTAATTTAGAAGATATATAATAATTTGGATAATTTTTTCAGTAAATGACTTCTTAAGATTAATTGTCCAGAAATCAAATTAACCCAAGTTCTATTTTCGTATTGAATAAATATTATAAAATTAGATAATCTTAAAATTATATATAAGATTAGATAATCATCATTATCATCTATTAAATAATTAATCCTTTCCTCTGAACAAAAAGCTTTTCATAAAACCCTAATCAATTATTTCGATGTTTACTATAATTTCAATTAACTATACAACTAACTATATGAACAAATCTTTATCTATTAGAAAAATAGAGCAAATGAAATCTCCTAAGAAACATTAAATGTGAAATTTACTTACATAAATAGTTAATCCATATTATGAAAATATTAAATTATATAGTTTGTCACATGGGTTTAGTACTTGACATGTACTAAAACTTTAAAAATCGACGAATGTTTACCTAACCTTCAATTTATCATGAATTAAAATAATAAATTTCTGAAAATAAATTCACTCGGTAGAACGTTATTTACTATTAATATTGTAAATCTCTACGGGCATCTCCGATTTCTTCCCATCTCTAAATTATTGTAAGAGGTATCACCTAGCTGGGTCAAACGCCATCACTTTTGACTTATATCTTTGGTATATTTTTTTATTTTTTAAAATGGATTAATAATGTAGAAAGAAAACAGCACGAAATCGATTTTAGGCATTCATGCACTTTATGAAAAATCAGTAACTATTTTTCGTATAAAGCCCCATTTAGACGCTATGATAAATTGAAGCGATATATCGTAATGGAGAGGTTGTTACAATTTATCAGTACGTGTAAACAGGATATCGTAGCGATTTATTGGAGTTGGAATTGGATTGTGTGATTGGTGCCAGCAGGTTGAAATTTCAAGAAATCGTTGCAATCTAACTCAACATATAATGGTAAACACATTCCAAATGCAGAACACACCATTGTTTCTTCCATGACGGTTAGTAAATAATAAAAATATTGGAGTAAATATCGTTGCGTATAAACACTGTCTCAATCACCTGATAAATTGTTGCGATCTCTGTGTTCAATAAATCGCTTCAATTTATCGTAGCGTGTAAACGGGGCTTTATAATAATTGTAGATTCACTTATAGTCTCATACAATTTAAAATCTTATAGTTTTATGTAAAAAAAAATTACATACTGTTTACGTTAATTTATCTTTTACATAGTTTCTCATCACTCAAGAATTACTCATCAATTTTTTTCCTATAATCAGAACTAAGATGTGTTGTGAATTAATTACATTAGGAATAAGTTTTTCTAATCCAAATTACTATACCTTAACCTATTTTATATCAGGAAAAATGAGTCACTGTGATGATGTACTATCAGAGAAAAGAGTCACTGTGATGATGCACTATCAGAGAAAAGAGTCACTGTGATGATGTACTATCAGAGAAAAGAGTCTCTGTGATGATGTACTACCAGAGAAAAGAGTCTCTGTGATGATGTACTATCAGAGAAAAGAGTCACTGTGATGATGTACTATCAGAGAAAAGAATCACTGTGATGATGTACTATCAGAGAAAAGAGTCACTGTGATGATGCACTATCAGAGAAAAGAGTCACTGTGATGATGTACTATCAGAGAAAAGAATCACTTGATGATGTACTATCAGAGAAAAGAGTCACTGTGATGATGTACTATCAGAGAAAAGAGTCACTGTGATGATATATTATCAGAGAAAAGAGTCACTGTGATGATGCACTATCAGAGAAAAGAGTCACTGTGATGATGTACTATCAGAGAAAAGAGTCACTGTGATGATGTACTATCAGAGAAAAGAGTCACTGTGATGATGTACTATCAGAGAAAAGAATCACTGTGATGATGTACCATCAGAGAAAAGAATCACTGTGATGATGTACTATCAGAGAAAAGAGTCACTGTGATGATGCACTATCAGAGAAAAGAGTCACTGTGATGATGTACTATCAGAGAAAAGAATCACTTGATGATGTACTATCAGAGAAAAGAGTCACTGTGATGATGTACTATCAGAGAAAAGAGTCACTGTGATGATATATTATCAGAGAAAAGAGTCACTGTGATGATGCACTATCAGAGAAAAGAGTCACTGTGATGATGTACTATCAGAGAAAAGAGTCACTGTGATGATATACTATCAGAGAAAAGAGTCACTGTGATGATGTACTATCAGAGAAAAGAGTCACTGTGATGATGTACTATCAGAGAAAAGAGTCACTGTGAAGATGCACTATCAGAGAAAAGAGTCACTGTGATGATGTATTATCAGAGAAAAGAGTCACTGTTATTATGTACTATCAGAGAAAAAAGTCACTATCACTTTTTTTTCAATAACTTTTTCATTTTCCTATTATACTGTAGCTATAGTAAATTGCATGACAATTCAAAGATACTTCTCCTTTCTCTGACTATAATATCCTTCTTCTGTTACCTACATTTGATTTCTAGTTGTCGATAACTCTCTAAAAATGACCAGTAAATATTTATTGAAGTGTTCTCTCCTCTTGAAATAGCAAAACAGATTTTTATTCCAAATCGATTAATTTGGCTGTTTTCAAGTATTATCATCTATTTGATTTTAATGATTTAATTTATTTTAAATAATTACATTTTATTCACCAAAGATTTCAATTCTTTTTTTATAATATTAATAAAAATTGAGTATCACTTAAAGTAATTTATCATATCTAATATTATTCGATTACACAAATGAAAGTTAAAAATTTCATTTGCGTATTGAGTACAGATTAGAAAAAATAATTTTATTTGAACTTTCATATCATTTATCATGGAGAACTGAAAAGAAATTAGATACAATGTAAATTGAGTTGGAGACCTAACGTCTGATTAGAGACAAAAGCCATTTGAAAAAAATATCTACAAAGGACTTTGAAGATGTAGTCAAACTGAAAGGTGACTACATGAACTAATGCAGTCACTTAATTACTAACTAATAATTGTGCGCGGAAAATTGCCAATTAGAGAAGTGTGAATTCTTTAAACACGAAATTAATTTTCTTGGACATCGAGTCACTACTGAGGGCATCCGATGTATCCAAAACGAAAAACTTAGAGAAGCATCTAGACCAACAGATGTAAAACAACTTCAGCGATTTTTAGGGCTTGCGAATTATTTTCGTAAGTTCATACCTAAATTTAGTCAGAAAGCCGACCCATTATATAGACTATTAAGGAAGGACACTAAATTTGACTGGACTGACGAATGTGAGGCTAGCTTCACTAGTCTCAAAAATATTTTGACATCAGATACGGTTTTAGCTCATCCAAATTATTCCAGACCATTTTATTTATTTACTGACAGCTCAAATATCGGAGTTGGCGCAGCACTGCTACAACCAGATTCGACCAAAAGCAAAACATTAAGACCCATAGCATATTTCAGTAAATCATTAAATTCTACTCAAAAAAGGTACTCCACGACTAAACAAGAGTTTCTTGCAATACATCTAGCTTTAAAGGAATTTCAGTATCTATGTCTAGGGTATCCTATTACCATTTTAACTGATCACAAACCCTTATGTGCATTTTTTGGTAATAAACTTCCATTAGACACGGCGTTAGCCAGGTGGGCAATCGAAGCTAGCACATATGAGTGTACCATCAAATATTTTGAAGGTAAGAGAAATGTGGTAGCAGATACCCTTAGTAGATTAACTCCTTTAACGGAAGAAACAATAGATGATTGTGAACTTTTAACACCATCTAATGAAAGTTGTAGCTCAATTGAAAATTATATAGCAACCACAAGATCGAGGGCTAAGCTAAATGTACCACAAATTATTAACAACAATGACAGTGAATCAGAAACAGACTCAGAAAACGAACAAGAACCAGATCCATCTAAATTGTATATAATCAACAAAGAAAAACCATTTCTGAACTACATACCTAAACACGAAGACATAACATGGACTTTAAACAGACTAAAGACTGCACAGTCAAACGACTTTGCTTGTAAGGAAATAATGGATATATTACATAAAAAACAATTAGGAACATCTAGGAACATAGCTGAATTTTTCATATTAGACGGAATATTATATCGACATCGGAAAATAGATACTCGGGCAGCCAGTATTGTTAATTATGTTATACCAAATGAAATGATCACTTTAGTAATTAATTCAATACATTTTAACACTCATTGTGGTTTAGCTCATACGCTATTTAAATTTCGACTAAAATATTATCATTTTCAAGAAAGATCGGTCATAGAATCTTTTATTAAAAGATGTGACGTTTGCAAAATCCTTAAAGGAAGTCTAGATACACCAATTAAATTAATGTCTGCCCCAGTAGCTAATACACCATTTGAAACAGTTTCATTTGATTTTTTTAGGACCTTTTATAACAACTGACACGAACAACAAATATATTTTATCAATAACATGTATGTTGACAAGATATAACGAATTACACGCAGTAGCTGACAAATCAACTAACACAGTAATTGATTGTCTAAGTAAAACATTTAGTCGTTGTGGATATCCCAAAACGTTAATGTCGGATTGTGCGAAAGAATTTAAGTCTAACGCAATTAGAACTTTCAGTGAAATACATCAGATATACAAATGTGAGGTATTACCATACTCAGCATATTCCAACGGAATTTGTGAACGTAATAACCAGAGAATTAACAAATTATTAAGATTCTATGTTGCCACAGTAAATCACAATAATTGGGACATGTTTATCGATATTGTCCAAAACACAATTAACAATCAGGTCAATATGTCCTTGAAAGATACACCCTCATACGCTCTTTTTGGCCGTGATACATCTCCAAATATTCAAGCAGAAAATTTGGATAACATTTACAATTTAGATACATCAGAATCAATAGTCAAAATTAAGGCCAGACAAGCTATATTTATTCAAGATCAGATAAGAGCTAACATAATTAATAAATCAAACAAACGCATAATTTACCACAATAAGACACGAAAAGACAAAATTATACAGATAGGTGATCGAGTATTAATTAGAAATCAAAAAACACATAAATTACAATTAAATTGGATAGGACCAGGTACAGTATTACAAGTGAAAAAAAAACAAAGCTATAATTAAATTAGGACATCAAAAGATAACTAGTAACATAAATTACCTAACTAAGTTGGAAAAATTCACAACAAATTAATTAAATAATTTCATTAACATCATTAAACAGGAAATCAAATTATGAGAAATTTGAATATAAACATCATATAGAAAGCCCACAAAAGGAACACATAAAACGAAGTAACATGAGTAACATGTTACATACACACGAACACGTGACATATAACACGGTTACATGCAAAGATTCAGAGAAATGTTTACATTTTTTTTTGCTTACGCGAGTCAAACAAACAGAGCATACAATTCATTGTTCAGACTACAATATTTCCTTTGCTCAGTAAGAGAATTATTGTATGTATTTAATTGTATGTAATTTAAATTGTAATAATTGTATGTATTAAATTTAAGTTGATGGGATGAATTATGAATTTTATTAATATAAAATTTCATATAATAATTTTAAGAGGATTAATTTTTTTTTTGTTGTATGCATGTTAATTTTAAATTTTGTGTTTATATGTTGGTGTAACGAATAAGATGAATTATATTCTGTAAACGTAGTAGTAAAATTGTTTGAAATCAGAATGAAAATTTGAAAAAAAAAAATATATATATATACATTCAAATTTAGGATGAAATACTGAAATAACTTAAAAGCAAAAATGATTAATTCAAAATGAGACTGAAATCTGATAAAATAACTAAAAAAGACCAGAGGCCATGTTCTAACAGTATCTTTTTTGATTTCAGTGACCGTGAGGCAGCAAGGTCACAGCCATCAACACAGCCAACAGACCCAAAAACAGCCAGTGACTGACTCTCAGCCACTCACAGCCGGTTGACACACAGAACTGTAATTCAAGGTCGTGAGAGGGAATCAGCTGGAGCGATGGGACAGACTCAGAGCAACTTTGACCTGAACTCAGTAGTGGAGTTGATCCAGAAGTCGACTTCAATGAACAAGGCTCATTTGGAGCAGACCATTAAATCCATGGGGTCTACAAAGTACGACCTAATACCAGACTTGTTCAGCGACATTTTGGTGTTAATTCTAACACTGCTGGTTGTGATGATTCTGGTATGTGGTTACAATCAATCAAGAAAGATTAAGTCCGATGAGGATATGAAAATGTACGAAATGCGGAATTTGAGGTCTAAGATGGCGACTGAAGCCTTTAATCAGATAAAAAGAGGCACCCCTTTAGATCAGGGGAACTAGGTGGAACAGTAAATATATTCAATGATCAGGCCGTAAATATACAGGCGACAACATTTATAGTAATGCCTAATACAAAACAAAAGCCAAAAAGCGAAATTACCAAAACTAAACCTAACAGCATTTAAGATTTTTTTTCTCAAACTAAATTTGATCATTATTTAAAAAAAAATTTTTTTTTTTTAATTTTAAGTTTGGGTAATTTTAAGTGAAAATTAATAATAATCGTTTTTTCAATTGAATTTAATTTTAAGTTTAATTTTTTTTTCGGTGTTAATTTTAAGGTTCAAATTTAAGGATTAAAACTGTCTTAAAATTTGATAAAGATGATCAAAATTCATATAAATTCAATTAAGAATATAAATTAATTAAAAAGTCATAAAATACGATATCATAACATATGATAAATTAAAATGAAAAATTACTTTTATCAATAAAGAAGGAATTTTATTAAAATAAAACATAACTAAGTTAAATAAAATATATTTTTATAGATGAAAATTTTTTTTGATTATAAATTTTTTTTTTTTAAATGTAAATGCAGTAACAACTTGTGTAATGTATTGGAGTGATCAAAGGTCTCTGCTAATATTTAGACTAATAATCTACATATTAGGAGGGGAGGGGTGTGATCTCAAATAGATTAGGCAAGTTATTACGTTTATAAAATGAAAAAGTTGTTACATTTTGAACTGAGACATATTAGGTAGGAGTAATTTAGATTATTTTGAGAATAAATAAAAATATTGTTAAAGCAAAATTAAGATTGTATAGGTAAGACAAAAAATTTAAGAAAGTTTGGTGAATGCACATTAGTCTGACATATTTCTAGAACGAATTAAAACTCATATTTTTCAATTTTCTAATAATGTATTTATTGCCGGTTCGAGAAATTTCAAGAGATCCAAAACACATGTTTCCACTAACAGCGTGAGCGTCTGAACATTGTTCAATATAAAGTAACAATGGGTAGACAAACCAGCTGGCAGTTTTGGAAAAATGTGAATTGTAACTTTGAAATTTTCGGAAGGGGGGAGCGATGTGGTAATGCAAACACAGCAATTGTGTATGCATTACTATCATCACGAACCTATATGATTGTGTGTAAGTAACATTCAAGTCAGTTACCGATCTGCTCTCGCGAGCTACACACCTTATCTCCAGTTCGTAGTTATTGAGACCTTAACTTGTGAGCGTTCTAGAGGAGATACTCTTTGTAATAACCCTTGCTTGACTAATGAATATATTCTCTTTAAGTGTTAATTACATTACCATTATTACCCTAAATACAGTTAAGCTTGGACCAGAGGCCTGAGGTCGGAACCATATTGGCAAGGTGGTTCTAGGGCATGGTACCATGAGTATTTAGTAGAAAGAGATATATTGAGGAAAAGGAATCTGAAAATACTAGACAGAGTAGGATTCTATCTCACGGAGCCCATACACTGTAACGTTATAAGGAAGTAAACTGATAACGTCACATGATGTACTATCAGAGAAAAGAGTCACTATGATGATCTACTATTAGAGAAAAGTCACTGGGATGATGAACTATCAGAGAAAAGAGTCACTGTGATGATGTACTACCAGAGAAAAGAATCACTGTGATCATGTACTATCATAGAAAAGAGTCACTGTGATGATGTACTATCAGAGAAAAGAGTCACTGTGATGATGTACTATCAGAGAAGAGAGTCACTGTGATGATGTACTATCAGAGAAAAGAGTCACTGTGATGATGTACTATCAGAGAAAAGAGTCACTGTGATGATGTACTATCAGAGAAAAGAGTCACTGTGATGATGTACTATCAGAGAAAAGTCAGTGTAATGATGTACTATCAGAGAAGAGAGTCACTGTGATGATGTTCTACCAGAGAAGAGTCAGTGTAATGATGTACTATCAGAGAAAAGAGTCACTATGATGATCTACTATCGGAGAAAAGTCACTGGAATGATGAACTATCAGAGAAAAGAGTCACTGTGATGATGTACTATCAGAGAAGAGTCAGTGTAATAATGTACTATCAGAGAAGAGTCAGTGTAATGATGTACTATCAGAGAAAAGAGTCACTATGATGATCTACTATTAGAGAAAAGTCACTGGGATGATGAACTGTCAGAGAAAAGAGTCACTGTGATGATGTACTACCAGAGAAAAGAGTCACTGTGATCATGTACTATCAGAGAAAAGAGTCACTGTGATGATGTACTACCAGAGAAAAGAGTCACTGTGATGATGTACTATCTGAGAAGAGAGTCACTGTGATGATGTACTATCAGAGAAAAGAGTCACTGTGATGATGTACTATCAGAGAAAAGTCATTGCATGATACGAATTTTACACTCCTTATTTTTAATTTTCAAATTTTTAAAATATGTCATCATGAACCTCTAACAATTTCAATACATTTTCATTAACATATATTTTTTCTCATTATACTATATATAAATATAGTAAATTGTATTATAACTTAAAGCTCCCCCGTAACTAATTTTCTATGACTGTAAAGATATATTTTTCAGTTGCCTACGTTTAGTTTCTATTTTTAATTACTTTCTAAAAATTACCAGTAAATAATTTTTGAAATGTTCACTCCTTTTGCAATATCAAAACACAAATATTTAGTCCAAATTAATTAGTTTGCCTGTTTACAGTTTATCCAGCCTTATGATTTTTGGATTCTTCTCATTAAAATCTGTTTTAAGCCATTAGATTTTATTCACCGCAGATTTGAATTCTTGTTTTATAAATAATGAAAATTATTTTATCAAACCTAATATATTACGAATTAATTACAAAAGCAGACTAGAAAAATGAATTATATTCGACCATTCACATCATTAAATCATGAGGGTTGAGAAGAAATCAGATACAATTTAAATTGAGTTGGAGACCTAACGTCTAATTCGGAAAAAATCGATATAAGAAAATTATACAAAGGACTATGAAGAAGTAAGTAGACTACCTGAAAGGTGACTACATCATTTAAGGCACTCACCATTTTATGACTATGATATTGCTCATGAATGCAAATTTGCTTTTCTGTGAATGCAGTCACTTATCAACGAATGTGACGAAAAGGGACCTAACGAGACTGTGCTCACAGATGGAAGAGGAAAATAAAGAGTTGATAGTAAATGATGCCTAAGAGCCTACCCAACATAAAAATCAAAGACCTCATAGCTGAAGAGCACAGCCAAAGAGCTATCCTCAAAAACTGAAAGTTTCGTTAAAAAAATTTATAATTGGATCATAATCCGAGTTACAAAATAACACCAGTTAGAAATTAGTGTTTTACAAATTCGCAAACAAATTATTACCAACAAATAAAATTCATGGCAACTGATTTCAACGTTAATTGTTACATTTGGAAATTTGTAAACGTATAATGGTCTCGACTCTCCTCTACTATTAACTGTGATGATATCCATATAGTGCTATCCTCTAAAACTGTAAATACAGTCAATTAACTAAAACCATAATTCATTCTTATTGAATAGTTCTCAACTCTTATTATGCGTCCAGCCGGTTACAACGATTCCAAAAAAACAGAATAAGCGTGGTCATAATGAATAAATTGTCATATAACGAAACTATGGACCTAATCTCAGAAGAAATCAGTTAATTTTTCATAGTAGGCAATTCTGTATTAAAGGGAATAAAGGACAAATTAATTTCAAAATATTTATTGAGTGAAAAACAATAAGTCAATTAATTCATAATAATAATAACGGAACAAGTCAAGAGAATTAAAGATTTGAAATCACCTATTTGAGTAATAACATGGTATTTGTAAAATAATATAATGTACAATCAAATTAATATTAAATCAAACCATTACATTAGAATAATATTCAAGCTGAATAGTTTGACTAATAATTATTAAAAGAAAAAATACTACCATAGAAAGTAATAATAGAACGATATGAAGACAATCAATATTGGTTCAACCAGTACCAATTCAAGAATATTCTTGGATCAAATGTTCACGCATCAAACATTCTATTATGTCAGACATTTAAACAATTTCCACTGTTTTGTAGAAACTCTGTTACTCTGCTAATAATAAAGGTTATCTAATTTATAAGATTTACTTTGAGTATTTGAATTGATTGGTAGAATCTTTCAATGGAGTGGTAGAATCTTTCGACTGAGTAGTAGAATCTGTCAATTGAGTGGTAAAATCTGTCGATTGAGTGGTAAAATCTGTCGATTGAGTGGTAAAATCTGTCGATTGAGGGGTAGAATCTGTCGATTGAGGGGTAGAATCTGTCGATTGAGGGGTAGAATCTGTCGATTGAGGGGTAGAATCTGTCGATTGAGGGGTAGAATCTGTCGATTGAGGGGTAGAATCTGTCGATTGAGGGGTAGAATCTGTCGATTGAGGGGTAGAATCTGTCGATTGAGGGGTAGAATCTGTCGATAGAGGGGTAGAATCTGTCGATCGAGTGGTAAAATCTGTCGATCGAGTGGTAAAATCTGTCGATCGAGTGGTAAAATCTGTCGATCGAGTGGTAAAATCTGTCGATCGAGTGGTAAAATCTGTCGATCGAGTGGTAGAATCTTTCAATCGAGTGGTAGAATCTTTCAATCGAGTGGTAGAATCTTTCAATCGAGTGGTGAGATACTCAATTTGACATAAAACACTTTTTTGTAGATCTTTACATATTTCTTGCTCATTTTCAATCAAATCTGGACAACTTATACGAGTTTCTAGTAGCATCTTCATTAATTTAGGTAATAATTCTGCTAATTTTGCTATTTGAGTTATTAGTAATTCTGGCATTTTTGTTTGTTTTATTAGTTTAAGATAGGAATCTACTAGAAAAGTATTTTTTTCATTTAGATCCATTTGGGTTGAAATCAGTTTTGAGTGGACTTGTTTTTGTTTTGTATTGCTTTTTAATGCATTTATTGTGGTTTCCAGACGAATAGGTTTACATTCCGGATCTTTCGCTGGTGTCTCTGGTGGAATTATTGGGCGTTCTTGCAAATCAATTGGGCGTTCTTGCAAATCAATTGGGCGTTCTTGCAAATCAATTGAGCGTTCTTGCAAATCAATTGGGCGTTCTTGCAAATCAATTGGGCGTTCTTGCAAATCAATTGGGCGTTCTTGCAAATCAATTGGGCGTTCTTGCAAATCAATTGGGCGTTCTTGCAAATCAATTGGGCGTTCTTGCAAATCAATTGGGCGTTCTTGCAAATCAATTGGGCGTTCTTGCAGATCAATTGGGCGTTCTTGCAGATCAATTGGGCGTTCTTGCAGATCAATTGGGCGTTCCTGCAAATTCATTGGGCGTTCCTGCAAATTCATTGGGCGTTCCTGCAAATTCATTGGGCGTTCCTGCAAATTCATTGGGCGTTCCTGCAAAATCATTGGGCGTTCCTGCAAATTCATTTGGTGTTCCTGCAAATTCATTGGGAGTTCCTGCAAATTCATTGGGCGTTCCTGCAAATTCATTGGGCGTTCCTGCAAATTCATTGGGCGTTCCTGCAAATTCATTGGGCGTTCCTGCAAATTCATTGGGCGTTCCTGCAAATTCATTGGGTGTTCCTGCAAATTCATTGGGTGTTCCTGCAAATTCATTGGGTGTTCCTGCAAATTCATTGGGTGTTCCTGCAAATTCATTGGGAGCTTCTGCAAATTCATTGGGAGCTTCTGCAAATTCATTGGGAGCTCCTGCAAATTCATTGGGAGTTCCTGCAAATTCATTGGGAGTTCCTGCAAATTCATTGGGAGTTCCTGCAAATTCATTGGGCGTTCCTGCAAATTCATTGGGCGTTCCTGCAAATTCATTGGGCGTTCCTGCAAATTCATTAGGTGTTCCTGCAAATTCATTGGGTGTTCTTCCAAATTTATTGGGTGTTCTTGTAGATACACTGGGTGTTGTTGCAAATTTATTGGGTCTTCTTGCAAATTTATTGGGTGTTCTTGCAAATTTATTGGGTGTTCTTGCAAATTTACTGGGTGTTCTTGCAAATTTACTGGGTGTTCTTGCAAATTTACTGGGTGTTCTTGCAAATTTACTGGGTGTTCTTGCAAATTTACTGGGTGTTCTTGCAAATTTACTGGGTGTTCTTGCAAATTTACTGGGTGTTCTTGCAAATTTACTGGGTGTTCTTGCAAATTTACTGGGTGTTCTTGCAAATTTACTGGGTGTTCTTGCAAATACACTGGGTGTTGTTGTAAATACACTGGGTGTTGTTGTAAATACACTGGGTGTTGTTGTAAATATATTTGATGTTCTTGTAAATATATTATGTGTTCTTCTAAATATATTATGTGTTCTTGTATATTTATTGTGTGTTCTTGTAAATATACTGGGTGTTCTTGTAAATTTACTGGCTGTTCTTGTAAATTTACTGGCTGTTCTTGTAAATTTACTGGCTGTTCTTGTAAATTTACTGGCTGTTCTTGTAAATTTACTGGGTGTTCTTGTAAATTTACTGGGCGTTCATGTAAATTCACTGGGTGTTCAGGTAGATTTGTTAGAGCTTCAGGCGGATTTATCTGAAGTTCTGGTTGATCTGCTGAAGCTTCTTCTTTATCACTCTGAAATGAAATATATATTTTATATACAATTATTGAAACTAACAATCAAGAATCTGATGCTAAGTGCATTATTAGCTTTTATCCTTTATAATTTAAGCATATATATGAATTAATTAAATATCTGATATATCTTAGAGGGAAAAGTTTATCGGTTTTCTACAAACTGGCTATCCTTATATAAAAACATGATTTATAATCAATGTTACCCTTTATAATAAGCTACTCTGTACAACAAATTTATATATTTTGAATAATCTAGATATACTCTATATCAATATATCGACTGACACAATAATAGTAAACTATATACTTATATCTTGAATAAACGCAATCTACATCCTGAAGGAAAAGATACTCGTACCTCCAGCAATAATATACCTAAATGTATGATTATTAAGGGGACCGTCCCTGAAGAGGTCTTGAAATTGTATCATTTATTTTTTATTTCATAAATAGGTACCTAACAACCTTATAAAATATTGTACAAAAAATCAGAACTCTAAAGTGTGCCTGTGTGACGCTATGCCCCTGGGGAGAGGGGGGGAGGGGGTGGGTATAGCGCTCTGTTAGTACAAATAACTTGTTTTCTATGGGTCTAATCGAAAAAGTGCTTTGAACAAAAACGATAGGGAATTCAATTTTACTCATGAATGCGAGGTTTCAGAACCGTAGCTTCATTTTTTTTTTCAAAAAACATGGTTGGTCGCCCGGATGCCATTTTGAGGCACTTCAAAATAGCTATAAATTTTGGTATTCAAACATGGACCTCTAATACAGTTTTGAAGCTACGGGCTTGCAGTTTTTTCATTCGATTATCCTGGTTATTCTCAACAAAACGTTTAAAAGCGATTTATGAATAGTGAATTTTTATTTCGAAATTTAAATTGTAAAAAAAATTATTTGAATTTTAGTATTATTTTGAAAAATCGAATTTATCGAAAAAAAAGTGAAATTCAAAAATCGCTTACAAAAGTTTTGTAGAGAATGGTATGAAGAAGCGAATGAAAAAAAAACGCAAAGCTGTAGCTTCAACACTGTATTAGAGGTACATGTTTGAAAACCAGTTTGAAATTAGTTCGAAATTCGAATAACTTGCTTTCTATGCGTTTAATTGAAAAAATGACAAAAACGATAGAGAATTCAATTTTATATTTAGTAACCAAGTTTCATAACCGTAGCTTTATCAATAAAAAATTTACACAATTTAGGGACGGTCCCCTTAAGGGGAGCTTTTCGAAAATGAGGTTTTTATTTGTTTACCGTTTGATGTTTCTGAAACTTGGAAGGTATATGTAAAAACAAATTCTAAGACATTTTTGCTCATATGATTTTTCCAAAAAATTTGATATTTTGAGATTTTTGAGTTATTTTTGAGTTTTTTTGTATCATTTTCAAAATCTATCTTCTCTCACAATTTTTGACCATGCTTTATGCTTCATAACATAGCTAAAAGGTATGAAAACATTTCTTCGCTCATAGTTATTTGAAAATCATAACCAGTTTTTAGAAAAAAAACGAAAAAGTAAAAATTGAATTATTTTTTTTATTTTTATGTTTGTTTTTGATTATTTTCGATTTTTTTTGAACAAATTTTGAAATTCCTAAAACGAATAATTGTAGCCTAGAAATTTACCTTCATTTTGCACGTTGAATAACAAAAATCGGTTGAAAAATCTAGAAGAAGTAGGGATTTCAATTTGCAAAATTTGCAAAATATGAAGTAGAGAAAAATGGCTTTAAAGTTTTAGGGTTCTGAAGTTTGAAAAAGAGTTTTGCCTGCTGATAACAGCGTACCCACTGTGACATTATTGGTTACACACAACTTCATTGTGAAGGGGTATTTTTGAACAGTAGAAACCTTTCTTCCCTCCATTCCATTGAATAACCATTACTCATTACTCTGTACGTATATCTATGTAGTGCGCTTGTACGTACGTTTGTACCACTTATAGTGAGAATTTTGCAATTCTGTTTTCACAGTCTTGTAGAGATTAATATCAGACAAAAAAACGAAAAAATGATAATTTTACCGTTTATTTTCGAAAAGCTCCCCTTAATTAGCTATCAATATATATCGAGTATAAATATTGTAACTTCAATATAGCTGTTGTGAAATAATCAGAGGCAAGTATGAGGACATGAATATATACAAATTAATTTTATGTTAAAATGAATGAATTCCAGTAATTTAAATATTCAACTCGGTCGAATGGTTATGTTCGGTGATTAGTAATATACTCTGTTCGAATTTAGTTGAATATTTTAACCAAATAAGAAAAACTATCATTGTTAACTATCACTATTAAAATGATGGAAGTTATGGAAAATCTAACGGTACTAAAATTTTGAACGGTGAAAGCTTAGGGTACGTCTACTATGGACGAGTATTCGAGCGATTTTTCGTACCCACAATATCGTCATAACTGATCGTTAGTGCGAAGTGGTTACACTGTACGCAATTTCTGCCCAATTAATATTGGGGTCTAAACTATGTTTATTTGATATAATGTTCGGGAGGAATTATAAAACCTACCTGTTTGCCTCTGAAATAATATACGCGACGCTAATTTGATAATTGTTTTCTTTGCACAAAATTTATGAAATACCTAATTAGAAAAATAAGGAGAAAATATTTTATATAACTATAAAGATATTCAATTTTATTGAAAAAAATTGTCCAAAGTAACAACCAATTCAAGCCTTTATACAAATATCGTCCGAATCATGGACGTGTGACAGGGCCCTAACACATTCATATATTCTGAAAAATCTACATTCACTCTTAAGGGGACCGACCCAGCGATTTTGTACTTTTTAACCCAAATTTTTTTTTTCTTCTTAGTGTATTCCTACAACACTAAGGTAGGTGTGTAAATCTTTATAACGCTACCTACCCCCAAGACAGCGGGGGAGAGGTTAGAATAGGGGTCAATTGCAGGGAGATGGGGAGATGTGGGTAAGGACAGTGAGTCAGGTGGCGCCTGATGATACCCGCACCCTTGAGGGCGAAATACCGGGACTTGAGAGCCCGGGGGGATTTTGTGTCAAAAAAAAAAAAAAAAAATATCAAAATATTATTTTTTCTTATTATTGCAACTTTCCTTTTCAATTTTTTCAAAATCTCACAGTTTTGAAGTTACGGCTCAGCGTTTTTTTTTTGCATTTGATGCTTCTTTAAATGGTCTCCAAAATGTCGGAATAGATTTTTAATTGTGAACTTCATTAAAAAAAAAAAAAAAAAAAACTGTTTTTGCAATACGTGAAAAAAATTTTGTTTCGAAAAATTTCGGAAAAAAAAAAAAAATTATAAATCTGTTGCGCCAATTTGGAGCCCAATTACAGAAGTATCGAATGCAAAAAAAACCACTGTACCCTAACTTCAACACTTTGGAAGAAATAGGCATTTTCGAAATTGGTTCAAAATAATTGAAACTCGTGTAACTCGTTCGAAATTCGTCAAATCTAAAAAAATCTAAAAAACAACACTCCCAGTAGATTTCAATTTTATATATGTGTACAAAGTTTCACAACCGTAGCTTCAGTAATAAAAAAGTTTTTCAAAAGCTGTGTCGGTCCCCTTAATAAATTAATCTATAGACAACAATTAAGTAATTGTGAAAAAAATTATTATTACAAATTTGATCCAAGATAAATAAATTTACTTTCCACTTACATTTGAATAATCATTTCTTTTCCTCTTGAACATCTTGAAAAACTATTTTGATCTTCAGACTCCTGAAGACTTGCCCGTATTTTTTTGTATCGAACCGAATGCGTGAGTCACGACACAGTTTCAGTATTCGTAACAATTCGTTAGATTCGTGTAAAGTACAATTAAGATTTGATGTCTTGGAATACGACACTAATCAATTTCATTTCAGGTTATAAAGAGGGTTTATTATCTGTAATTTAGAAGATATATAATAATTTGGATAATTTTTTTCAGTAAAGGACTTAAGATTAATTGTCCAGAAATCAAATTAACCCAAGTTCTATTTTCGTATTGAATAAATATTATAAAATTAGATAATCTTAAAATTATGTGTAAGATTAGATAATCATCATTATCATCTATTAAATAATTAATCCTTTCCTCTGAACGAAAAGCCTTTCATAAAACCCTAATCAATTATTTCGATGTTAAAATATAATTGGTTTATATATATATATATATATATATATATATATATATATTTACTATAATTTCAATTAACTATACAACTAACTATACAACTAACTATATGAACAAATCTTTATCTATTAGAAAAATAGAGCAAATGAAATCTCCTAAGAAACATTAAATGTGAAATTTTCTTACATAAATAGTTAATCCATATTATGAAAATATCAAATTATATAGTTTGTCACATGGGTTTAGTACTTGAAATGTACTAAAACTTTAAAAATCGACGAATGTTTACCTAACCTTCAATTTATCATGAATTAAAATAATCAATTTCTGAATATAAATTCACTCGGTAGTACGTTATTTACTATTAATATTGTAAATCTCTACGGGCATCTCCGATTTCTTCCCATCTCTAAATTATTGTAAGAGGTATCACCTAGCTGGGTCAAACGCCATCACTTTTGACTTATATCTTTGGTATATTTTTTGATTTTTTAAAATGGATTAATAATGTAGAAAAAAAATAGCACGAAATCGATTTTAGGCATTCATGCACTTTATGAAAAATCAGTAACTATTTTTCGTATAAAGCCCCGTTTAGACGCTACGATAAATTGCAGCGATATATCATAATGGAGAGGTTGTTACAATTTATCAGTACGTGTAAACAGGATATCGTAGCGATTTATTGGAGTTGGAATTGGATTGTGTGATTGGTGCCAGCAGGGTGAAATTTCAAGAAATCGTTGCAATCTAACTCAACATTATAATGGTAAACACATTCCAAATGCAGACCACCACAATGTTTCTTCCATGACGGTTAGTAAATAATAAAAATAATGGAGTAAATATCGTTGCGTATGAACACTGTCTCAATCACCTGATAAAATGTTGCTATCTCTGTGTTCAATAAATCGCTTCAATTTATCTTAGCGTGTAAACGGGGCTTTATAATAATTGTAGATTCACTTATAGTCTCATACAATTTCAAATTTTATAGTTTTATATAAAAAAAAATTACATACTGTTTACGTTAATTTATCTTTTACATAGTTTCTCATCACTCAAGAATTACTCATCAATTTTTTTTCCTATAATCAGAACAAAGATGTGTTGTGAATTAATTACATTAGGAATAAGTTTTTCTAATACAAATTACTATACCTTAACCTATTTTATATCAGGAAAAATGAGTCACTGTGATGATGTACTATCAGAGAAAAGATTCACTGTGATGATGTACTATCAGAGAAAAGAGTCACTGTGATGATGTACTATCAGAGAAAAGAGTCTCTGTGGTGGTGTACTTTCAGAGAAAAGAATCACTGTGATGATGTACTATCAGAGAAAAGAGTCACTGTGATGATGTACTATGAGAGAAAAGAGTCACTGTGATGATGTACTATCAGAGAAAAGAATCACTTGATGTATGTACTATCAGAGAAAAGAGTCACTGTGATGATGTACCTATCAGAGAAAAGAGTCACTGTGATGATGTACTATCAGAGAAAAGAATCACTTGATGATGTACTATCAGAGAAAAGAGTCACTGTGATGATATACTATCAGAGAAAAGAGTCACTGTTATTATGTACTATCAGAGAAAAAAGTCACTATCACTTTTTTTTTCAATAACTTTTACATTTCCCTATTATACTGTAGCTATAGTAAATTGCATGACAATTCAAAGATACTTCTCCTTTCTCTGACTATAATATCCTTCTTCTGTTACCTACATTTGATTTCTAGTTGTCGATAACTCTCTAAAAATTACCATTAAATATTTATTGAAGTGTTCTCTCCTCTTGAAATAGCAAAACAGATTTTTATTCCAAATCGATTAGTTTGGCTGTTTTCAAGTATTATCATCTATTTGATTTTAATGATTTAATTTAATTTAAATAATTACATTTTATTCACCGAAGATTTCAATTCTTTTTTTATAATATTAATAAAAATTGAGTATCACTTAAAGTAATTTATCATATCTAATATTATTCGATTACATAAATGAAAGTTAAAAATTTCATTTGCGTATTGAGTACAGACTAGAAAAAATAATTTTATTTGAACTTTCATATCATTTATCATGGAGACTGAAAAGAAATTAGATACAATGTAAATTGAGTTGGAGACCTAACGTCTGATAAGAGACAAAAGCCATTTGAAAAAAATATCTACAAAGGACTTTGAAGATGTAGTCAAACTGAAAGGTGACTACATAAACTAATGCAGTCACTTAATTACTAACGAATAATTGTGCGCGGAAAATTGCCACTGTGGGAAAATAGCCACTGGGAAGATTGCCCCTTGGAAAACTGCTACTGTGGGAAAATAGCCACTGGGAAAATTGCTACTGTGGGAAAATAGCCACTGGGAAAATAACCACTGGGAAGATTGCCTCTTGGAAAACTGCTACTGTGGGAAATTGCCACTGAGGAAAATTACCACTGGGAAAATTGCCACTGGGAAAATTGTCACTGATGAAAATTGCCCCTATATAATACATTAACATTCAAACTCAAGAAATAATAGTCTATACAAACAAAATATCGAACTGAAAACAAAGGTATTTTTATTTTATGTAAATATATATTCACACTGCATTCATCGCTGTTTGACAAATTAAATTACTCCCATAAATAAAATTTACAAACAACTACTCAACCTTAGAACGACTAATGGGCCTGATAGACCCGTTCTTATTTAAAGTATTTATGCATAATTTAAAAACTAATTAACTTGAGTTCTTGAAACTCCGTGACTTGTATTTTCTATGACGTATTTGTTTATCGCATAAACATTAAGGAGACTAATGCAAAATGCTTTTTTTCTATTTAATTTTCTGTTTTATCATTTATCATGATGCACATTTTGCGACACAATCGCAACAGGAATTTTAACGTTACGCTATAGTGTAATGAACCTCAAAAAAATAAACGAATTCAACTGCTTCTATTTATCAATTTAATCTTTCAAATGATGTAACAAATTTCTTTTCTTCTCTCATTGTTGTGGTGAATAGCAGTAGCAAAAAGGTAAGTTGTACAAATTAGTTTTCCAAACAAAATTATACAAAAAGCTTAAAACTATTGTTATTTTTTTTATGAAGATTTTTTGTTCACTATTTCTTAATCAGTTATCTTTCTATTAATTGTTGTGATAAAATAGAAAACAGTAGTATTAAACATTTGTATAATTTTTACTTGGATAACGGTTTTATGCAACTTACCTTTTTATCACCGTATTTCAACACAACGCAGAGAAAAAATAAAAACTAATTTCAAATCATTTGCAAGAGAGATAGTATTTTTCTGAACATTAATAAATGCAAAAAAAATATATTTTTTTTCCTCTTTCCGTTTTTGTGGTCCGAACGGAATACAAGACTAAACATTATAAAGATACTACTTACATTCTAGAGCTATTATTGTGAATGATAGAATATAACTGGACGACAAACTAGTGGGTAGCGATCCTTGAAAGATTTAAATTCTTAATTAAAGGGGCAGTACAGTTATTTTTTTGTTTTAATAATTTTAATGTCAAACGATTGCTTAGTAAGAATAAAATATATTGTGTGACATTGCAATGTTCAATAACATCTAATTGTGGAAATATATCATTTCATATATAAGTAATTTCTTACCAAATGCTAACGGTAGATGGCACCACAATAAAATATGGCACCATCTTGTAAACAAACCAACTGAGTTGAGTTTATACCAAAATTCTAGCTCAAGTGAAGGAATGGCTTCATTTTTAAAACTATGCCTTCTTGTCTACGAATTCACATAATCTTTTCACCATTTTGACGCAAACAAAGGTTGATTTCTGCATACATAAATTAATATGAAAACAACAAAAATACTCACGTACATTCTAATGAGTGCAAACACTTCCACTAGGTGTCGCTAATTTTGTTATATACTTTTTATATGAACATTTTAAAAATAAAAGAGCATTCAAATATTACATAATTGAATATTCTGAATGGATTTAAAACCAACTTTGCGATTATTTGATTTTGAATTTACTATCCCTTTAGGTGAATAATTGAAAACATAAAGCCAGAATTGAGTATCAGCACACTCCCACCAACCGACAGAAGAAACTTGTCAAAATGAGATATACTCATTGTATATATTAAATTCTAGTAACTATGATGTTTGTTATTTAAAAATATTCAATATGAATTTATTTATATATATATGTACAGTGGCAGTTTTCCTCAGTGGTAATTTTCCGGGTGACAATCCTCCCACAGTGACAGTTTCCTCACAGTGGCAATTTTCCCAGTTGTAGTTTTCTCACAGTGGCAATTCTCCCAGTGGAAGTTTTCCCCCAGTGGCAATTTTCCTAGCACACCAACGACTGTGACGAAAAGAGACCAAATGTGACTGCTCGCACATATGAAAGAGGAAAATGAAGAGGTGATAGTAAATGAAACCTATGACACTACCTAACACAAAAATCTAAAACAACCTTGTTGAAAAGCATAACCCTAGCTAGTGCTATCCTCTAAATTCTAAAACTACAAGTAGCGTTAATACTTTTAATTTGGTTCATAATCCGTGTTACAAAATATCACCAGTTAGAAATTAGTGTCTTATTTAAATAATATATTCTTGAATTACCGATTTTTTACTTATTTGCAAACGAATTATTACCCACAAAACCAATACATGAAATTTTCAATGTCACAAACGTAATTGTAACCGTAGACTGGACCCGCCTGTCCTCTACTATTAATTGTACATATAAGCATATCCATAGTGCTAACCTCCTAAATTGTAAATACAGTCAATTTCCTTTATGGTAATTAATTCTTAACTGTAATTAGAATGGGTTTAGCCGCTTATAACGATCAAAGAAAACAGAATGAGCTTTTTCGTAATGAATAAACTGTCACATAAGGAAACTATGTACCTAATATTTATAAGAAAAAATTGGACAATACTTCATATAAGCTAACTATATAAAAGGGAATATAGGGACAAATTAATATTAAAAATGTTTATTGTATGAAAACTAATAAGTCAATTTATTCATTATAATAATAAGGGAACAAGTCAAGAAAATTGAAGAATTAAAATCTCTTAAGTAATATCATTGTATTTGTAAAATAATAAAATGATCAAATTAATACTAAAGGAACAAACATGGACATTCGATTGAAATTCATGCTGCAAATTTTGATTCGAAATTATTAAAGGAAGAAATATTAATGCAAAAAAATAGTAATGCAGCGATATGAAGAAAATTAAAATTGGTTCAACAAATACGACTGCAAAGAATAGTTTTGCATAAAATAACATCGCATTAAACATTCGATTATGTCAGACATCGAAACAGTTTCCACTGCTTTGTAGAAACTCTGTTACTCTGATATTCTTAAAAGTGACTTAATTGATTCAATTTAAATGGAATAATTGAATGGACTGGTAGAATCTGTCGATTGATGGGTAGAATCTGTCGATAGAGGGGTAGAATCTGTCGATAGAGGGGTAGAATCTGTCGATAGAGGGGTAGAATCTGTCGATAGAGGGGTAAAATCTGTCGATAGAGGGGTAAAATCTGTCGATAGAGGGGTAAAATCTGTCGATAGAGGGGTAGAATCTGTCGATCGAGTGGTACAATCTGTCGATCGAGTGGTACAATCTGTCGATAGAGTGGTACAATCTGTCGATCGAGTGGTAGAATCTGTCGATCGAGTGGTAGAATCTGTCGATAGAGTGGTAGAATCTGTCGATAGAGTGGTAGAATCTGTCGATCGAGTGGTAGAATCTGTCGATCGAGTGGTAGAATCTGTCGATCGAGTGGTAGAATCTGTCGATCGAGTGGTAGAATCTGTCGATCGAGTGGTAGAATCTTTCGATCAAGCGGTAGAATATTTCGATTGAGCGGTAGAATATTTCGATTGAGCGGTAGAATCTGTCAATAGAGCGGTAGAATCTGTCAATAGAGCGGTAGAATCTGTCAATAGAGCGGTAGAATCTGTCAATAGAGCGGTAGAATCTGTCAATAGAGCGGTAGAATCTGTCAATAGAGCGGTAGAATCTGTCAATAGAGCGGTAGAATCTGTCAATAGAGTGGTAGAATCTGTCAATAGAGTGGTAGAATCTGTCAATAGAGTGGTAGAATCTGTCAATAGAGTGGTAGAATCTGTCAATAGAGTGGTAGAATCTGTCAATAGTGGTAGAATCTGTCAATAGTGGTAGAATCTGTCAATAGAGTGGTAGAATCTGTCTATCGAGTTGTAGAATATGTCGATCGAGTGGTAGAATATGTCGATCGAGTGGTAGAATATGTTGATCGAGTGGTAGAATATGTCGATAGAGTTGTAGAATATGTCGATCGAGTGGTAGAATATGTCGATCGAGTGGTAGAATATGTCGATAGAGTGGTAGAATCTGTCAATAGAGTGGTAGAATCTGTCAATAGAGTGGTAGAATCTGTCAATAGAGTGGTAGAATCTGTCAATAGAGTGGTAGAATCTGTCTATCGAGTTGTAGAATCTGTCTATCGAGTTGTAGAATATGTCGATCGAGTTGTAGAATATGTCGATCGAGTGGTAGAATATGTCGATAGAGTTGTAGAATATGTCGATAGAGTTGTAGAATATGTCGATCGAGTGGTAGAATATGTCGATCGAGTGGTAGAATATGTCGATCAAGTGGTAGAATATGTCGATCAAGTGGTAGAATCTGTCGATTGAGTGGTAGAATCTGTCGATTGAGTGGTAGAATCTGTCGATTGAGTGGTAGAATCTGTCGATTGAGTGGTAGAATCTGTCGATAGAGGGGTAGAATCTGTCGATTGAGTGGTAGAATCTGTCGATAGAGGGGTAGAATCTGTCGATAGAGGGGTAGAATCTGTCGATAGAGGGGTAGAATCTGTCGATAGAGGGGTAGAATCTGTCGATAGAGGGGTAGAATCTGTCGATAGAGGGGGAGAATCTGTCGATAGAGGGGGAGAATCTGTCGATAGAGGGGTAGAATCTGTCGATAGAGGGGTAGAATCTGTCGATAGAGTGGTAGAATCTGTCGATCGAGTGATAAGATTATCAATTTGACATTCAACACTGTTTAGTAAATTGTTACATTCTTCTTGCTCATTTTTAATAAAGGTTGGTCGACATGAAAGAGTTCCTATTAACTTATTTGTTTGTTTTATAAATTGTTTTAGTCTTGTTACTTGAACATCTAGTTCTTCTGGTATTTTTGTTATTTTTTGTTTCAGATCAAAATAGGTACTTAGTATGGAAACATATTTTTTATTTAGTTCTATTTGGGTCGATTTTAGATCCGTAATAACTTGGAGTTCTTTTATTTTTCTATTAAGTGCAATAGTTTTGGTTAGTGGATTTATTGGAATTTCTTGTTGGTTTAATGTTTGAGTTTCCGGTTGATTTTTTTCTGTTTCCGGTAGATTTGTTCGAGTTTCCGGTAGATTTGTTCGAGTTTCCGGTAGATTTGTTCGAGTTTCCGGTAGATTTGTTAGAGTTTCCGGTAGATTTGTTGGAGTTTCCGGTGGATTTATTCGAGTTTCCGGTTGATTTGTTTGAGTTTCTGGTTGATTTGTTTGAGTTTCTGGTTGATCTGTTTGAGTTTCTGGTTGATTTGTTTGAGTTTTCGGTGGATTTGTTTGAGTTTTCGGTGGATTTGTTTGAGTTTCCGGTTGATTAGTTTGAGTTTCAGGCAGATTTCTTTGGATTTTTTGTTGATTTAATGGGATTTCGGGCGAATATTTTTGGAGTTCTGGTTGATATGTTGAAGCTTCTTCTTGATCTCTCTGAAAAGAATTTTTTTTTATAAACAATTCAAGAAACTAATTGACAACAATCAGATGCTAAGTGCATTGTTAGCTTTTATCCTTCACAATTTAATCATAAAAATGCATTAATTAAACATCTGATTATCTTAGGATGCACACAGAGTGAAAGCAGTTTGCCAGCGCGCTGGTTGCCTGCGCCTAGTAGTACCGGTAAACAGAGCGGTAAGAAAAAGCAGGTAATTGCGAACACAGACCAATGCTACGTGGATGCTAGTGAACAAATAATTATGTAAGTGAGAGCTTAGCAGCCAATCGGAATTAGGGGTACCATGACGTTTCATATTACACACGTACTTACAAACAGGTATATGTTACATATAAATAACGGTCAGAGCTAATTTTCATTTACTTACATAAAGGGGACTATAGCAGATATGGAATTTTTAATTTTCAGGAAAAAAAGGTTAATGAAATTAGTATATTTTAACGTATTTTTATTATAAAATAGAGAACAAGAATCAGAGTAGGAACTAAAATGTTTTGAGCAATCTGAATGGTGTCTTATTAAATGTTCAGTCTCAACGCCGTTGTTGCAAGCCATTACCCACAGGTTATGATATTTTCTAAATGAAAACAACTTGTACCAATCTTTAGATGTATTTGTACAATTAGAAAATGAACATTTCCGCAACTTGCTCATTTCTCACACGTTTTTATCAGATGAAAGATAAGAAAATTAGTAAATTTAGTGACATAATACAGCGCACGCCCACCTCTCACGATGTTGCATCAGAAATGAACCGACGCCTCATCATCTCATGTTCGAGCAGAACACCCGTAAAAAACATGTACAGAACTAAATAATTATATTATCCATAAATACATAATTTTATTATCAAACTCAAATATTATGAAACTAAATATTTCGGTTTTAAGTAGCATATTTAAATTCAATATTATTATCTGTTAATATCTGCCTGTTTTCTTTGTGAACAGAACACTTGTGTTACGTATTCCAATTCCGGAAGCAGGTAAGCGCTGGTAACCTGCGCGGGCAAACCTATTCTCTCTGAACGCAGCCTTAAAGGGAAAAGTTTATCAGTTTTCTATGAACTGGCTAAACTCATAAAAACTTTATTTATAATCTATGTTACCCTGTATAATAAGCTACTCTGTACAACAAATTTATATATTTTGAATAATCTATATACACTTCATATATTAATGTATCGACAAGCACAATAATAGTAAACTATATACATATATCTTCAATAAAAGCAATCTATATTCTGAAAGAAAAGATACTCGCACCTCCAGCAATAATCTACCTAAATACTTCTTTATTAAATAGCTATCAATATATATTGAGTATAAATCTTTTAACTTTAATATAGCTGCTGTGAAATAATCAGAGGCGAGTATGAGGACATGAATATATACAAATTGAATTCATTGTAAAATGAATGAATTCCAGTAATTCAAATAATCAACACGGTTGAATATTATGTTCGGTGATTAGTAATATACCCTGTTCGAATTAAATTTAATATTCTAACCAAATAAGAAAAACTATCATTGTATATACACTATTAAAATGATGGAAGTTATGGAAAGTCTAACGGTACTACTATTTTGAATGGTGAAAGCTTAGTTATTCATAATTAATTAATCTAGTAGGGGTTTAAAGTCTGCTTCGGAATTAAAGGCCATGTAGCTGATGTCAAAAGGAAATTAAATGCAAGGGACTGGAAGAAGCAGTCAGAAAGCAAAGTGGCTCCATGAACAAAATCACTTATCATCGGTGGTGACAATACTTATGGATGCAGAATAGTTAATCTGAGAATGCAGTTACTTACCAAGGAATGTGACAAAAAGAGACACAAGCACCGGTGAGGCACTCACGAATGTAAGAGGAAATTGAAGAGGTGATAGGAAATGAAGCCTAAGAGCCTACCGAACAAAAAATCTAATTTCTCGTAGTTGAAGAGCTTAACCCTAGCGCTATCCTGTAGAACTGAAAGTATCGTTAAAAAAAGGATAAACATGGTAAAAGTGAAAAAAGAAAAACATAATACAGATTACAACAGGTCGGTGCCCAAGGGACGCCACCTCTTTCTCTTCCATTCACTACAAACAGAGTCAGAATAGAGCCTCTGTTGGCAGTAGACTGGTTAACTATAATAAAAACAAAGTCATCCTGAATAATATGCTACACTGTAGCTATAAGTGTAATGTCACTAGAGCGTTTTTCCACAGCGTTTTTCATATTGATGAAATTATGTTAAACCCAGTTCATATGTATCCATGATACCCGACGCTCTTGAAGCGTTGAAAACGCTCCAAAAACGCTCGTGTGACAAGGGCCTAACACATTCATGTATTCTGAAAAATCTACATTCACTCTTAATAAATTAATCTATAGACAACAAGTAATTGTGAGAGAATTATTATTACAAATTTGATCAAAATAAAAAAAATTAAATATCCTCAAATACAATTTATATTCCACTTACATTTGAATTATCATTTCTTTTCCTCTTGAACATCATGAAATACTATTTTGATCTTCCAACTCCTGAAGACTTGTCCGTATTTTTTTTTGTATAGAATCGTATGCGTGAGTCACGATGCAGTTTCAGTATTCGTAACAATTCGTTAAATTCGTGTAAAGTACAATTAAGTCTTGATGTCTTGGAATACGACACTAATCAATTTTATATCAGGTTAAAAAGAGGGTTTATTATCTGTAATTTGAAGACATATAATAATTTGGATAATTTTTCTGTAAATGACTCTTAATGATTTATTGTTTAGCAATCAAATTAACCCAAGTTTCTATTTTCGTATTAAATAATCATAAAATTAAATAATCTTAAAATCAAATATAAATTCAAATATAAGATTAAATAATCATCATTATCATATATTAAATAATTAATCAATTCCTCTGAACGAAAAACCTTTCATAAAATACGAATCAATTATTTTGATAAAATATAATTGGTCTTTATATATATTTATTTATTATAATTTTAATTAAGTATACAACTAACTATATAGACAACATTTGTAACTACAGAAAAACCTCGTAGTAGACCAGAGTTACGTTCCAAGTTTGTTTGGTCTAGTAAGAAACTCACCTCAGCAGTTTCCTTCTAGACCAACATCGTTTTCTCTAAAATTAAAGCGGTGACTTCAATATTTCGATAGCTCTATATTTGTTTAATATAACTTTAATGCCAAGTAAATGGCGACTAACATACCAATTTTGAAGGGGAACATATTTAGAAACAAAATTATATTTTTTGTTTCAATTAAAATGAATATAATATTTTTTCAATTAAATTATCATTTTATGAAATTATAATAGTCTTCACTGTATTAGTTTTGTGTACCTAACTTTTCACATCTATTTTTTTAGCACAGACTTTATCATTAAATCTGAAACCGATTCTGCCTTATGTTTTATGCTAAAAATGGCATATAGTAATATAATAAATTGTTCAAATTAGAGAATCATCTTTAAAAAAGTATTGTAATTATTACTCTTTGTGATATTTACACTCCAATAACTTCCAGGTGACAAAAATTGTGTTATGTCTAGTACGAGGTTTTTTCAAGTACAGTTACAAAAATATCTTACTCTAATAGGAGGTTTGTCTACTATATAGGAGGCTGGTCTAAACCGAGGTTTTGCTGTATTACAAAATAGAGCAACTGAAATATCATATAAGAAAAACTAGTAGGAAGTTAATTTATAAAAAAAAGTTAATCCATATTTTAATAATGTCAAGTTATAGTTTATCATATAGGTTTAATAATTTAAAATTTACTAAAAACTATTTAACCTTATATATCAAGAATCGACTGAATATTTCCCCAACCCATGCCTATACAAATTTAGCACGAATATTCAGTTTCTGAATATCAATTTCACTCGGTAGTACCACAGTACAGAGAATATATAGTATCCCAGAGCTATAGGGGGGATATTAGGAGGCCTATCGATCGCGTGTCCCGGTAGGCTGTGACGTCACATGTCAACAATGGTGCGTACGTTTGTACGTACAGTACAAACACAAAAGATGGCTGCAACACACCCAACTTTTGTTAAATAACGTTTTCGGTGATATTTTTTTTAATTCCACATTACCGCATGTTATTATCCAATCTTAATAGTCATACGGACGAAAATTAAAAAATGACTGTTGATGAAATTGCTACTGGTCTTTTTACACCCAAAATAATAACAAATTTTTAGTCTTGTAGAAGACGATTTATTCAAGATAATTAGATCATTAGTCAGATCGGTCGAGTTAGCCGCCATCTTAATTCTCTATTCCACGTGACCCACAGCAATTCTGTTTACTATGACGTGACCTCTTGCTTACATACATGACGTCACAGCCTACCCAAAATAAATTTGAATAATACATGTAACTGGGGTACTATACTATTCTGTTTACTATGGTAGTACGTTATTTACTATTAATATTGTAAATCTCTACGGGCATCTCAGATTTCTTACAATCTCTAAATTATTGCAAGAGGTATCACCTAGATAGGTCAAACGCCATCACTTTTGTCTGATATCTTTGGTATATTTTTTGATTTTTTGGAATAGTTTGAAATTGATCAATAATACGTTGAAAGAAAATAGCATGAAATCGATATTGGGAATTCATGCGCTCTAGGAAAAATCAGTAACCATTTTTCCAATAATAATTATAGATTCACTTATAGTCTCATACAATTTCATATCTTATAGTTTTATATAAATAAAATAACATATTGTTTTTGTAAATTAATTGGTTACTTAGTTTTTCATCATTCAAGAATCACTCACCAATTCTTTCTTATAGTCAGAACAAAGGTGTGTTTTGAATTAATTACTATTGAGATAAGTTTTTCTTATCCAAATTGCTATATCTTAAAGGTCCCCTCCACTCTAATTTTTTTATTTCTCTATGCATTAGAACTAATGTTACTGATAATAAAACTGCAAACCATTTCAAATTTGGTTCTATAGTTTTTTTATAATGAGATATTTAAGATTATTTTCCGTTCTTTCTACTACACCTCTGAATTTCAAGCAAAGAAAAAGCCCCCATGTTCGATAGGCTAACACGATCCGACAAAATCAAAACAATAACAAAGCTGATTGATAGCTATCAATAGATATCATTGCTACCGGTACCGTATTGTCACTCAAGATGTTCTTAGTGCTAATCGAGTTACTTTGTAACAAACTAAAAATGCTTGACAGAGACAGCTGCCTACTTAATGAATGTTTTTTGATCAAATTGATTGAATTTTTATTTCAGCGTGATACCACAGCACTCCTATTAGCTATTCTTACATTAACCTAAAATGTACTATAATTTGAAGAATCGAGTTAATTGAGTTTTGGTCTAATATTATACTTTGTATCTACATATATGACTTTATTTTTGACCGATGTTCAATTTCCCATCATTCAGCATGCATTAGGGCTTAGGCTAATTCTTATGACCTACTTTTTAACAGCATATCATGCAGACACTGAGACACAGATGTAAAGTAAGGTATGGACCAATTAAAGCTGACTCAAACTATGGTGCAAACCCTGCCTTCTCATTAGTCATTACCTAACTTTAATATTATAGGTACTATCACGGAAAAGTGTATCCGTCAAATTGCTGAGACGCGTATGAATAATACGCAGTTTTTCGTACGCTCTCCCAAAGTCACATTTTACCCCCGTTCGTAAGAAAATTCCATTCGTTTTAATGCAATTCGGGACATTTCGCCCTCAGCCGTCATGATGAAAGGTCATCAAATTTTACTTTCTCTCTCTCTATTTAAAAACTTGTGTTTTAGGCAGGAAGAAAAACGATATTTTCTTTAGATATTAATTTCACATGTCCTAAAAACTTAGTTATTTTTCAGTCTTTCTAGCTAAAGAATCTATTTTTTGTTGTTGTCATGCTCATATGGAATGTTCATTAAAAACTTAGTTATTTTCCAGTCTTTCTAGCAAAAGATTATTTTTTATTGCCATGCTCATATGGAACTGTGTCTTTTACTTATACATCCGTCAATTAATTTTCTCGCTTTTATTTTCTTAGCTCTAGACTCAAATTTTCAAGCACTGTTTTCTAACTCTCTGAAAATTATTAAATGCTTTCATTTTTAGGCAGCTTAATCCTTGAAATTGATTGATATATTCGTAAGGCTGATATACAGCTAGTTTTTTCAATATTGTTTTCTTTAGATATGGACTCTAAATATTTTTTCTCCTGTTTACTTTTTGCATTTAGCTTATTTATAGCTGAGACAAAGATCAGCTCGGGTTTTTCAGATCATTCCGAAATATAAATTAATAATTATTTCACAGATTTACTTGGTTTCAATAGTATACCTATTTCCATATATTGCCTGGGTACTTTTTTAAATTTCGTTTTTACTCTTAAAAGTTAAAATAGCTTTTAGTGATCTTCATAATACACAACTAAATTTGAATACACCTAATGGAATTTGAATAATTATAAATTTATTGTTAAAATGTGTGCTTTCAAAAGTTTCACATTTTTACTTCTGGACTTCGAGATGATACCGATCTTCAGAAATGTTTCATACTTTGATAAATTATTAATAGTGACATTTTTTATACTAGTTGTGGACGATTTTTAAAGGTATCTAAACCTGCAAAATGTCGATATTTGGAACAGATTACAAAATAGTTAAATTAGATTTTATATACTTCTTTAAATTACTCTCTACTCGAGTCTTAAAGCACCGCCTGCATCTTAGTTAAACTCTTTATTTAAAAAAATTACTGAATTATACTCTACCTATTTAATTGTGCCTTTGAGTTTCTTTGAGCTGTAATGTTTAACTAAAAAAAATATTTTAGCTTCTAGACTCCTAGAGACTATAGGGTCACACAGGTAAATTGCGGTCCTTTAATTTTTAATTGCGGCCCTATTAAGAAAGTCTGAAAATCCTTCTGAAATAAATTTATGAATTGTTGAATATCATAATAAGCTCATTCTGTACTAGATTTTTTTTATTTCAAGAGTGCTTTGAAGCCGTGATGGACTGATGGTAATTAATGTTTCTGAGATAAGAGACTGCAATTAGTTAGAGAGCCGCAATTTACCTATTTGACCCTAGTCTAGGACTCTAGGTAGTAGGTATATGCTTTATTGATATTGCTTCATTATATATATGCTTCATTACATATATGCTTCTTTTATTCGTAAATAGCAACCGGTTTACGTCATATTCTATATAGTGAATGACAAGGTTAGGTATTTTGTCTTGAGTTACGTTCCATTAATGCCGATTTTTGGGGGTCCTTGTATTTATTTTAACTATTGTCTTATTATGGAATTTTATAATTTTTTGAGGTATACTAACAACTTAAACCTTCTTTCTTATACGTTTTAATTTAATAATCTTTTTCAGGATTTTAAAGTCTCATTATATTAAGATATATTAGATATTATAGTAATTTTTCACTACAAAAAGAAGGGAAAGCCTAAGAATAATTTTCTGAACAGCTGGATATGGTCAAGGTTAGTATTGAACGGTTAACGTTAATTCTTTAAAAAATTGTGATTTCTTTATCTTAATTAATTTCTTTTTCTGGTAATTTTTAGCTTGTAACTCTAAAACCAAATTCTCTTTAATTTTGTACAGGAAACTTAATTCAGTCAGTGTAGCAATGAAACTATGACGTATATCAATTACTTCATTACAATTTTATTTATTTATTTATAAGTTACCATGCAGTAGCTCTATCCTGAAGCTGTCTACGGTGAATGGAAGAAAAGGGGGTATCTTTCGCCCTAAACTTTTGTAATTTGGATTTTTCAGTTTTATAATTTTTATCATTTTTTTTAACGACAATTTAAGTCTTAGTGGATAGCACTAGGTTTATGCTTTTATACCTAGAGGTCTTAGATTTTTGTGTAATGTAAGCTTCATTTACTATCATCTTTTCATTTAAATCTTCCATCCACCCTGTTGTTTAAATTATGTCCTTTTTTATTACTTGTTAAGGGGATGGTCTCCACTTTTTGCTAGCTACCAATAATACTCGTCCGATTGAGCTGAAACTTTGACATTAGGTGTAAAATGGTAATATAAGGTTTTATGGAAATATAAGTTTTTCTTGGTCTTGGTTCCCTGTTTTTCGACTCGATCCCCCCCCCAAAAAAAAAACGCGCCACTCTTTGGGGGTTAGTCCTACAGAAAAATTTATGGAAGCTAATCTGTTCTGTACTACTAGCCTAAGGTCGTCTAGAAGCCTTTTTTAAAATTTCGATCTGAAATTTTTTAATTTCATTTAAAAAAAAAGAAAATTTGATTTTTTTGCACAAAACAAAAATTCTTTTCAAAATAAAAAAAGTTGGAGATCGAAATTTCAAAAAAGGGCTTTTAGACGACCTAAGGAATTTCGTTCTGAACAATTAGCTCCTATTCATTTTTCTGTAGGACCAACCCCCAAAGAGTGGCGCTATTTTGAGCGATATAAGTAATTTTGAACAGAGGACCATCCCCTTAAGTGAAGGCATTCACGGAGCAGCTTTTCTGTATCTAAGAGTATTGTCATTTGTTCATGGAGCCATTTTCTTTTCTGACAGCTTCTTCCAGTCCCTTGTATTTAATTTCCTTTGACGTCACCGATGTGGCCTTTGGGTCCGAAGCAGATGTTAAACCCCTACTATAATTGACAGTGATTAATTATTGATTACTTATACTAAAAAAATTATCATAATCGTAGAAATGTAAGATATTCATGTTTCATTTTTAAGAACTTCTACAGATTGACACTAAGTAACTGTAATTAATTGAAGGAAGATGCAAAGGAATTATCAATACGAACTGTTGCAAATTAAATGATGACCGTGCTTTTTTTCTTTCCATTGAAATTCACTGTTAATTAGTAGAGCAATATTGAGTGTTAGATTGTTTATTAATTTAATTTGCAAAAAGTTTCTGTTATCTGTTTGTTCATTTTCCTCTTACAACCGCGTTCGCTTGTTTCTCTTTCAGTTACATTCCATTAAAGATAATTTAAACTTTCCAATCTGACTTCTAGATTTATATTTAGGTCCTTTGAATTATTTTCCGTTTGACGAATGCTTGAAACCATTATATTCGCATTAAACATATTATTCAATAACTAATACACTAACATGTCATTCAAATTTGTTTCTAGTTTAATGAAGAGAGCATTCATTAGGTGGAACTCGAAAGACCACTACCTTATCACTTCTCCTCACAAGAAAGCTGAAGAAACAAGCGACAGCAGTGCAAATCTCCTTTTTCTTAATAGGTAAGAAGTTGAATTCATTGAATTTAATTCGGCTTTTTTTTCAATTAGTTTGAAATATAGTCCTTTGTAGTATTGACTGTAGTAAGTATTCTACGGATTGGAATTAGACTTTATCTGCCAGTCTCAAATTAATGGAAGATAAATGCAGTTTAAAAAAAAACTATGTTTCTAATGCTAAACATCTATTTAACCATATAGCTATTTGTAAATTCCGAAAATAGTTCTGTTCTGCTAAACTTGTTAGGATGAACAAAATATGGAAGTATTAATTCTTTTTCTTCACTCATTTTAAACTCTTCTTTTAAAAAAGGTAATTAATAGCAAAAACTGATATTTTTGCAAGGTGTCACTCCTTTGCTGAAATATTTTGAAGATTTTTCAAATTCGAAACACACTGGTCACAATAAGGATTTCAATCTTGTTTTCTATCAATTCTTGTTTCTACCTTGCCACTCGAATGTGACAATTTTTAACTTCACCAAATAAGCGTCGAATTCACATTGTTCAGAAATTAGATATCTTTTGTCATGTGTTCTAATTTGGTAGTTTTGACTCTCCTTAAACTAGGACGCCCATGCATCTGATCGTACGATGCTGACAAACTGTAGGTTCGAAGCAAATTTTCTTATAAAATTTTATGGTGTAATTTATTTCTTGTGGAACAGTTCTCATTTTGAATAAAATATACAAATTACTTGGCTATTAACAAATTGTTTTATAGTATAACATGAAATTTGAAAACTTGTCTGTTTTACTAGTTGATAACTTCTTTCAAAGTATTTTTAAGTAAATACCTGAGAGCATTTAATTTATTCAGTTTCAAATTATTTCAGATTCAAATTACTTCTTCTCACCACTACAGTTCTACCAGTAAAGTTCTCATCAGAGCTTATCTAACATCTCACCAGTGCAGTTCTGACCTCTTCTCACCAGTGCAGTTCTCACCAGTGCTGATCTGACCTCTTCTCACCAGTGCAGTTCTGACCTTCTCTTCTCACCAGTTAATATCACCGCAAAGAAGTCTGGTTTTATCCTCCAATGTTCTTCATTCATCTGCACTTACCAGTCTACCAATCAATAAGATCCATTCATTTTTAATTCAAATTTCTTAATACGTTCCCCGCGCATCCCAGTAACAGAATTATGACGTATGATACATCGTTTTTAAAGCTCTGGATAGTTTCCTTTTGTATATACAGTTCTAGACTTACTTGTGATAATAAATATACTGATTGATTGAAGAATCGTTCATTACGCAACTATTTATTATTTGCGTGTTAATCCATGTATGATATCAATTCTATGATTTCAATTTTACGACTCTTATAAATTTGTAACGCGATTTCTGTGAAAATTAAGGAAATATAATACTGAACTAAATTGTATAGATTAGTACGTAACGTAGAATATATTAATTTATTATTCATCACTGCTGTAAGTGTATTTTTATTGCTATCTTTGAAAAGTATGTAATCTAGCATTATTTTATATTGTAGGTTCATGTTCTTTAGTTTTATACAACCCTAAATTCAATGAAAACTATTTATGTTTCCAAATATATAAATAAAATTTAAATAATTGTTTAAATTATACCCTATAAATATATTGCTTGATTTGTATAACTAGTGTTAATTGTATCGAATTGATGGAGCTATAATTTTAAACTCTGCATTAGTCATAAATTTTAGTTTTACTCCAATTATAGCACAAATTGAGCAATTCTTATCATTCAATTAATGATTAAATAAACGGCATTGATCATTGCAAGGTAATTGACTGTCAAGGCTCCTTCCTTCTATTAAAACTGCAATAATGAACAGTTCAGCTATTGGCCTATTATTTATAAGAAAAAATTATATAATACTTCATATTAGCCAATTATATTGTAGGAAATATATGGACAAATTAATTACAAAAATATTTATTGAATGAACACCAATAAGTCAATTTATTCATTATAATATATAATAAATTTATTCATTATAATAATAAGGGAACATGTCGAGAAAATTGAAGAATTTAAATCTCCTAAGTAATATCATTGTATTTGTATAATAAAAAAATGAACTATCAAATTAATATTAAAAGAACAAACATTAACATTCGATTAAAATTCCTGCCGTCAATTTTGATTCGAAATTATTAAAAGAAAAAGTATTATAGCAAAAAAATAGTAATACAGCGATGTGAAGAAAATTAATATTGGTTCAACAAATACCAATGCAAAGAATAGTTTTGCATAAGATATCATCGCATCAAACATTCGATTATGCCAAACATTTAAACAGGTTTCACTGTTATGTAGAAACTGTTACTCTGCTAATAATAAAAGTTAATTAATTTTATTTACTTTGAATATTTGAATTGATTGGTAGAATGTGTTTATCAAGCGGTAGAATCTCCGTTTCAATTTTCGGTGAATTTGGTGTAATTTCCAGTGAATTTGGTGTAATTTCCAGTGAATTTTGTGTAATTTCCGGTAAATTTTGTGTAATTTCCGGTAAATTTTGTGTAATTTCCGGTAAATTTTGTAGAGTTTCCGGTAAATTTTGTAGAGTTTCCGGTAAATTTTGTAGAGTTTCCGGTAAATTTTGTAGAGTTTCCGGTAAATTTTGTAGAGTTTCCGGTAAATTTTGTAGAGTTTCCGGTAAATTTTGTAGAGTTTCCGGTAAATTTTTTAGAGTTTCAGGTAAATTTTGTAGAGTTTCCGGTAAATTTTGTAGAGTTTCCGGTAAATTTTGTAGAGTTTCCGGTAAATTTTGTAGAGTTTCCGGTAAATTTTGTAGAGTTTCCGGTAAATTTTGTAGAGTTTCCGGTAAATTTGGTGGAGTTTCCGGTAAATTTGGTGGAGTTTTCACTTGATTTTTTTGTGTTTACGACTGGTTTTTTTTTTATGGCTGATTTTTTTTGTGTTAATGGCTGATTTTTAGTTTCTGGTTGATTCGATTCAGTTCCTGGTTGATTCGATTCAGTTGCTGGACGATTAAATCTTGATTCCGGGCGATTCTTTCTAGTTTCTGGTTGAGTTTTTCAGTTTTCGGTTGAATTGTCGGAGTTTTCGGTTGAATTGTCGGAGTTTTCGGTTGAATAGTCGGAGGTTTCGGTTGAATAGTCGGAGGTTTCGGTTGAATAGTCGGAGTTTTCGGTTGAATAGTCGGAGTTTTCGGTTGAATTGTCGGAGTTTTCGGTTGAATTGTCGGAGTATTCGGTTGAATTGTCGGAGTATTCGGTTGAATTGTCGGAGTTTTCGGTTGAATTGTCGGAGTTTTCGGTTGAATTGTCGGTGTTTTCGGTTGAATTGTCGGTGCTTTCGGTTGAATTGTCGGTGCTTTCGGTTGAATTGTCGGTGTTTTCGGTTGAATTGTCGGAGTTTTCGGTTGAATTGTCGGAGTTTTCGGTTGAATTGTCGGAGTTTTCGGTTGAATTGTCGGAGTTTTCGGTTGAATTGTCGGAGTTTTCGGTTGAATTGTCGGAGTTTTCGGTTGAATTGTCGGAGTTTTCGGTTGAATTGTCGGAGTTTTCGGTTGAATTGTCGGAGTTTTCGGTTGAATTGTCGGAGTTTTCGGTTGAATTGTCGGAGTTTTCGGTTGAATTGTCGGAGTTTTCGGTTGAATTGTCGGAGTTTTCGGTTGAATTGTCGGAGTTTTCGGTTGAATTGTCGGAGTTTTCGGTTGAATTGTCGGAGTTTTCGGTTGAATTGTCGGAGTTTTCGGTTGAATTGTCGGAGTTTTCGGTTGAATTGTCGGAGTTTTCGGTTGAATTGCCTGAGTTTTCGGTTGAATTGCCAGAGTTTTCGGTTGAATTGCCAGAGTTGATTGTTGATCACTCTGAAATGATATACATTTTATTACTAAAATTAGTAAAGAAACTAGTTAACATCAAGTTGATACTATGTGTTTTATATGCTTGTATTCTAGTTTTTTAAAACATACAGATGCTAATTATTCATTATTTATTTAATTGTTTGTACATATAATTATTGAATATACTTTTGAATATCTTATATGACATTTTCCTTGTTTTTGAATAAATTTTATAACAAGCGAGTATAACTAATACGAATCTAGTTATTCTGAATAAATATATAGCTATACCCTGTATAGAAGATACAAATATTCTATTTAATCTACACTCACTTATATAGTATAGGGTCAAACAGGTAAATTGCAGCCCACTAACTAACTGCGGCCTTTAACAACAAAAAACACCATAGCTTCAAAACACACGTTAAAAAGTTAAATTAGTAAATTATAGCATGCACTGCGCTTATATTGATAGCTATGCAACATTTTGATGTAATTTCGGTTCAGAATGTTTTAGAGACTCTCTCGAGAGAGCCGCAATTGAAAATTAAAGGACTGCAATTTACCTGCGTGACCCTATATTATTCCATCGACAATAAATATTAGTGAAATAATTCATTATAACAAATTCGATCCAAGAAAAAGTTTGGAAATATCGTTAAACACTATTTACATTATACTTACATCTGGATTGTTAATTCTTGAAGATTTTTTGGCCATCTTGAAATAAAATTTTGAGCTTCCGACACCTGAACTGAATGCGTGATTCACGAAGTATTCGTAACAGTTCGTTAAATTCGTGTAAAGAACTACTGAGATTTGATTACTTGCAATAGGACACTAACTAATTTTTTCAGGAAAAAAACGTATTTTCATTACCTGTTAGGGTAAGTTCTTAATTATCGGTCAGTACTCCATTTTCGGACACGTGAAAAAATGCGATATAATAATAATTTAATTTTTATTTTTATTGGTATCCATGATACCTGCAGGTATCATGGATACCAACTAAAATAAAAATTAAATAATTATTAGCATATCGTTTTTCTTAGCCGCAATCTTGAGAGAAAATAAGTAAGAGTGTTATTTTATCTTGTAAATAGTTAATCACTATTATTAAAAAAATAATATTATAGTTTGTCACATAGGTTTAGTCATAAAAAAATGATAGTTTACTAAAACTAACTAACTATCTAACGCTATTTCAAGTTTCTCACTTCATATCTGAAGAATCAACTAATAATTTACCATAAAAATTTATCAAGAGGTAAAATAGTCAATTATTGAATATCAAATTCACTTGGTATTTACTGTTACTATTAATATTGTATATGTCGACGGGCATCTCTGATTTCTTCCCATCGATAAATTATTGTAAGAGGTATCACCTAGCTAGGCCAAACGCCATCACTTTTGTCTTACATCTTTGGTATGTATTTCATTTTTTGGAATAGTTTGAAATTGATTAATAATGTAGAAAGAAAATAGCACGAAATCGATTTTGGGCATTCATGCGCTCTAGGAAATATCAGTAACCATTTTTCCAATAATAATTGTAGATTCACTTATAGTCTAATACAATTTCATATCTTATAGTTTTATATAAATAAAATTACACATATTTTTTTTAAATTGATCAATTTCTTAGTTTTTTATCATTCAAGAATCACTCACCAATTATTCATTCTTATAGTCAGAATAAAGGTGTGTTGTGAATTAATTACTTTGGGGGTAAGTTTTTCTCATCCAAATTGCTATACCTTAAGGGCACAGTTCCCAGATTTCGAAAAGTTTTTTATTATTGAAGCTACGGTTGTGAAACTTTGTACACATATATAAAATGAATTTTACGATGTTTTTATGTCGTGACATTTTTTCGATTCGACCCATATAAAACGAGTTATTCGAGTTTGAACAAATTTCGAACAGTGTGTAAATTAATTAATGGATACTACAATTTTGTAGCTATGACATAATGGTTTTTTGCATTCGATTCTCCACAAGATTTTCTACAAACTGTGGAAGTGTTTATTTTTAATTTTCGAATTGGTTTTCGAATTATTGAAATTTTTAGTGAAAAAAAAATGGAAAAAATATAAATTTCAAAATTCAATATTTTGAAAAATAATTCGAAAACTAAATAAAAACTCTACCAGAGTTTGTAGAGAATTTCCGGGGAAAATCGAATGCAAAAAGTCGTATTGCCGTAGCTCAAAATTGTAAAAGAAGTAAGCTTGTGAATGCAAAAATATTGCATTTTTAAAAGAGCCAGAAATCACACACTCTAAGTTATTGTAATGTCTGGCTCTAAATCCCCATGGGGTCAAAGACCCCACTATTATCCACTCACAGGTGGGAATATCATCAATTGCCAACTGACTCACTGTGGTAAAGTTTGCACACGCAATAACAACCACAACAACAACAACAAGGTTGTTCACATTTATTAAATTGCCCTTTTTCCTATGGGATTGATAGTAAATTATCACCTATTTTCTAAGTAGATGAGGCTAGTTAATAAACTTATCCCATAGGGCAAAATAAGTCTCCGGGTTCGTTACAATTGTTGTTTTATCTTAACTTGAAGAGACTTGAGGTAATTGATTGAATTCTATTAAACTGACAAATGACTAAACGGTAAAAGTTTTTAGGAAGTAAATTAAACACAAGGAAGTTTTAAATGGGTGTACTTATATTAAAGTTCGAATAGTACAGAGTTCTAAAGACTTACGCACAAGTCTTTAAATAACACAACACAAGTTTTAAATAAACTAGCGGTTGAGTAAACTTAAGGGTTTTAAATAAACAGGGGTCTGAGTAGCCACTCACGAAACCCGTGGATGGACAAGTCCGACCAGGACATGGTCCGACCAACC